>PVJH01001811.1:0-191270 GCA_004026705.1 Nesogale talazaci | reverse complement strand
GTTGCCGTTGACTCCAGGGACTACACTAATAATGCCCCAAAGAGACTCAGCCATTCTGGAGAATTGAAACGAATAACATTAAAATGGAGGCCAAATCTCTGTGGGGACACGAAATGGACTTAGAAGCCTTCCATAAAATTTAAGCTCTAATGCATATGAGAAGATATCTCACTTATAGTTCTCCCCAAAGAATATCCAAATGTTTCCAAATCATTATTTTCCCATCCTATCCTAGTTGCCACTGATTTAAAATATCAACTTAATATACCAAATGACCATATGTACTAGAATCACTCTTTACAGTTTCTGGTCCAATTATATACTATTTTAATTTTTATAGCCTTAGAGTGTGCTTTGCTATCTGATGGGAAGAAGAAAGATATCATTTTTTTCCTTAAGTAGATCATATGCATAATTTTAAGGCTCCAGGAAGTCTTACTGATTTATACTCTTGCTTGCAGTATGAGGGTTCATTTGACATATATATATATATATAAAATTTTAAATGAGCACTTGATAGATGAAAATTCCACTCTCCTAGTTGTATTGTGCATTTATTTGTACAATAAGACTGGAAGGGGCTTTGGTGGTAAAGTGGATTACATGTCAGAATTCTAACTACAAGGTCAGAGGTTCTAAGCCACGACCAGATTCCTGGGACAAAGATGAGGCTTTCTATTCCCATCATGACTGACAGTCTCAGAAATCCACAGGGGAGTTCTACTGGGTCCTATAGGGTCACCGTGAGTTAAAATATACTTCACAGCAGGGCGTTTTGTTTTCAGTAAGGGTTTTTGTTTGTCTGCTTGTTTTCATGCTTATTCTAGTGTGCGATTTTTTTTTCAGTAGTATCAATAGAGTTAAATGTAGTCATCTTAGAGATTCTGTAAGTTTCAGAGTATCGTGGACTGTCAAGAGAGCACACAAACCTGTCTTGACTTAGGTAAAGTGTAGGGGTAGGGGAACAGAGGTGGCGACTGGACGAGATGGCACAGTGGGTAGAACGATGAGCATAAGAAGCCGTGTGAGGATGGGGTGGGCTGGGCCACTGCGCATCACTGTACACCGGGCTGCTGGCCATGAGAACGGACTCAACACCCCCCGTTGCCAACTCAAACGCTGCTTCAGCACTGCTCACTCCTTCCCTGAGGGGAGTAGCATCGCTGATCCCAACAGAGAACGAAGGGACTTCCTGTCACAGGAAGCCAGGATAATTGGGGTGGTCGTCTCAGTCATCAAATGCTACTACAAGAAGAAACACCGCAAGACGATGGCTTTAACAAACACATGTGTCTTTTGTTCACAGTTTAGGCGGCTGGGGTTGTGAGTCCAGGTGGCTCCGGGAAGCCATCCTCTCTGCGTCACCTCTGGGAGAAGAACCTTGCCTGTGGTCAGTTTTTGTTTTTTGGATCCTTGGAGAGCTCATAGGCTGTGGTTCCTGTGCTGCCATCATGGAGACAATGCCAACTCATAAAGCCTCTACAGGACAGGATGTGTCATTCTTTTTTTTTTCTTAAATCATTTTATTGGGGGCTCTTACAGCTCTCATAGCATTTCATACTCCAATTGTATCAAGTATATTTGTACACGTGTTGCCGTCATCATTTTCTAAACATCTAGTTTCTATGTAGAAAGCCCCATCTTTTTCTTTTTCACCACTGCTGGCTTACCACTAGCTTAATCTGCTCTTAAATCTCCAGAGAGATTGATCTCAGACATACCATACACTAACAGAGTCTCATTAACCTAAGAAAACTCATTCCCCAATAGAATTATAACAAAAATGTAAACAAACCCACTGCCATGAGTTGCTTATGATTCATAAAAACCATAACCGAACTCACTGCCAGCAAGTTGAGTTTAATTTATTGTGAGTGACTCACAGCAATGCTCTAGGACAGAGGAGAACTTCCACTACAGGTTCATGAGTCTGTCAATCAATCTGCAGCAGCAGAAAGCCTCACCTTCCTTGGCAGCATCTCACCAGTGGAGTAAAACTGCTGACCTTGAAGTTAGCAGCTTAGCACATAACCCCTATAGTATCAGAGATTTCTATAAATATTTACTGGAGCAGATAGCCTCAAATTTTCACGCATAGATTAGCTGTTGAATGTGAATTGTCTTTCTTGTTGTTAGAACTACAACCTCGCCCATCTTGCCACCAGGGTTCCTTAACCACAGATATAGGGTCTATGACTTACAACACTTATTTCAGGGGGACACAGTTTGATCCCTAACTGAATCCCAGTTTGACTTAGCTCTGTCCCCAGAGCTCTCTTTCTGCCCTTGCCTTACACAATCCTCTTCATACTTCTTCCCAAGTGGCATTAGGCTAACTTTCACTTCTCGATGAGAAACTGGGGGCCAAAGAAGAGCATGCCCTTCCTAAGGCGACAAAGCTAGTGAGTGTACGTGTCAAAGGGACAGTGTAACTTCCTGGTTCAAATGCAGGCAGCACAGGACAGTTCTAGGCAACCATCTTAATACACTCGCTCCACAACACATATCTCTTAAAATGATCACACTCCTATTCTCTGCAAAAAAGCTACCCTTCTCCATACCTATTTACTTGTAAACACATAGACACATGTCGGCTACCGCCTTGTCTGATTACAGACCACTTTCCTTTCACCTTTGGAGGAACTCTGATGGAAACATTGGAATCCTGACAGCAAGGTCAGCGGTTGGAATCCACCAGCTGCTCCTCTGGAGAAAGACAGGCTGGCTGCTGACACAAAGGTTAAAGTCAGCCTTAAAAGCTCTCTGTAGCGTTGCTGTGCATCAGAATCAACTCAATGGCAGCAGATGACATTTCTTGCTTTTAACTTTGTAATGTACGCTGAAGACACGCTAAGGATTAGATCAGAAGTGTTTGTTTGATCATTCTTTTATCAATATTGTATGTTCGCTCCACTGGTCAACTTTGTGAAGTTCAGCATTGCAACTAGATCAACGACCGGGAAGCACAGACAAAGCAAGATGCCTCTTTAAACAAAACCAAGCAGGTGGCCACTGCTTCTGGTTTCCATGATTGAAGACCTTAAGAAGAGCAAGCGGTCCAGGCCCAGTTCTGGTTACATCTGTATTTCTGATTAGTTTTCTACCAAAGGCTTAGAGGCAATTTGGAGGGCAGCGGAGAGAAAATATATGAATCTAAAGCTAAGTTTTGTTTAAGGAACAAGTCCTAGATATTTTGATTGGACCTTGTACCCCTTAATCTACTGCCTTCAAGTCAATTCCAATTCATAGTGACCCTTCAAGATGGAATAGAACTGTCCCAGCAGGTTTCCAAGGCTGTGAGTTTTACTGAAGCAGGTGACCTGATGTTTTTCCATGAGGTGTGGCTGGTAGATTCGAACTCATGATGCCCTTTCTGTTAGCAGCTGAGCACTTCCCTACGGTATCATGGGATATTCTACACAGATCTAATCCAAGATTTCAAATGTCTTAGCCACCTCTTTGAGGAAAAACACATCAGTGAGCAATGCACCTGCTCATCCTCAGGGCATTGCATCTAACAGCATCTGAGGATCGAAGACTCACTCGACCTGGTTTCTCCTTTGGTTCTGAGCAAAGGGCACACCCCAACCAAGTAACTTATGCTAAAAACGTATATGCCATCACCACTTGTGGAGTTACATAATCTGTTGTCAACTTGAGACTTAAGAGTGAAGGGGTGGTGTCTAGCTTGTCAATCAGGTCTCAGCTTGATGGCATTTGGTGGCACCAGAGAGATGAATAGTTCACTGCAGGCCGGATACACACAGACTCTCTGCTTGGTATTCCTGATGATAAGACTCAGGGAGCTATGCTAGAGTTATGGAGCTGGGGGAGCCACAGGGAGACCCACACCAGCACTGAGAGGCTTCCACCACAACTGGATCCATAAGACTTTCCACCCACTGGGCTGTGATTTCCTGCACTTGGTGTCATTGCATGTGTTGTGTGAGTCTGAAGAGGAACTTACAGATTGATATCAGACATATGGACTAATATCAAACTTACGGATTTGATCTGGACTGGGCTTGGTTGGTTTCTTAATACACAATTACTCTTTTATATAAAGCTCTTTCTTATACTTGTATTCTTTCTATGAATTTGTTTCTCTAGTTTTTCTGGATTAACACAATGCACGTCACTTTGGAAAACAGAACAAAAACGAGGTGCTGAGACGATCAGGTGTCGGGCATCAAAGAACAAAAAGTCATCTCACTGTATGCTCCCCTTTCCAATACGATTATTGAAGACAAATAGATGCATAGGCAAATATGGTGAAGAAAGCTGATGGTGGCCAGCTATCAAGAGGTCTAGCATCTGGGGTCTGAAAGGCAAACAAGCAGCCATCTAACTCAGATGCAATAGAGCACACATGGAAGAAAGAAAGCAGCCTGCATGATCATGAGGGTTCAAACAGATCAGCTATCAGGCATCAAAGAACAAAAAAATCATATCATTGTGAATGGGGGTGGGGGTGGGGGGTAACAGACTGGGGACCCAAAGCTCATTTGTAGGCAACTGGTCATTCTCTTACAGAAGGATCTTTGGAAGGAGATGGAGATGAGCCATACAGGGTGCAGTGTGGCAACGATAAAACACACAACATTCCTTTATTTCCTAAATGCTTCCTCCCTGTTTCCACCACCGGCCCCTTGTGCCCCCTGTGCTACCACCATGATCCCAGTTCTACCTTACAAATCTGGCTAGACCAGAGGATGTACCCTGGTACATCCAGTTCCAGCTAGGAACTGGAAACACTGGGAATCCAGAAAAGATGATCTCTTCAGGGTCAGTGGTGAGAGTGGGGATCCTAGGGAGATGGAGGGAAGGTGGGGTAGAAAGGGGGTACTGATTACAAGGATCCACATACAGCCTCTTCTCTGGGGGATGGACAACAGAAAAGTGGGTGAATAGAGATGTCAGACAGTGTAAGATAGACAAAATAATAATATTTAATAAATTATCAAAGGTTCATGAGGGAGGAGATAGCAGGAAGAGAGGTGAAAAAATGAGAAGGTGATGTCAGGGGCTTGGATGGAAAGCAAATGTTATGGCAGAAAGGGTCTTAATGTGCTTGACACAAAAGATGTATGTGTGGTTTGCAATAAGATTTGTATGAGACCTCAAAAAAATGATTAAAAAAACTTTTAAAGAGCTCATTGAAGCCTACAAAAAAGAAAAGAAAAGACAATACTGTTAATTTTACCACAAAATTTCACCTGGATTCTTAATTTTCTCAACCTTTCCTGTCACCATCTTACTGCAAACTATTATCTCTTAACTCCCTTCCAGGCCCCCCCACCCCCCACCACCATTAGCATACCTTCTTATGTTTATTTCCTTATCTCTTCTACACTGTAGTCCTGGATATGTGGTGGGTTACATATTGAGTCGATAACCACAAGATTCGTGGTTCCTAATGCACCAAACTGTCCTGTTAAAGATGTACAAGCTTGGAAATCCTGTATCAACTCTGGAGCTGGACACTGTCGCTTTTTGAGGTTCTATCTATGTACCCAGAAGTCTGTATGCTCTTTGCTGAAAAGTATCATTATTTAAAATTTTTTTAAAGTTTGAGATCATTTTACACTTTAAGGAGTATCACAAATATAGTTCCCTATCTCTGGATCCCAAGTATCCCTAAGTTAGCATCCCACACCACTAAGATGACTTTCAGGGAACTGACCTTGATGCAATTCTTAATAAGTCTACAGATCTTGCTAGCATTTTACCAGTGCTTCCACTAATGTGTCCCCTCCTGTATCTAATCCAGGACCCCCACACTGTATCTGTTTGTCCCATCTCTTTCAACCAAGCTCGTTGCCACCACGGCAACTCTGACTCCTAGCCCCACCCCCACCCCTGCCCCCATAGGACAGAGGAGGACTGCCCCTGTGGGTTTCTGAAACTGGGACTGTTTGTGGGAGCAGAAAGCCCACTCTTTCTCTCACTGAGAGGCTGGCAGTTTCAAACTGCTGACCCTGCAGTTAGCAGCCCAAGGAAAACTCTCCATACCGCCAGAGCCCTTAAGTCTCCTCCAACATGTGTAAAGCTCTTCTTCTGTCTTTGACATTTGTGGCCTCACCCCTTGGGAGTAACCCTGGTCAGGTATTTTGTGGACTGTCCTTCAGTGTGGGAAAGACTGAACTTTGCTGTGACTGTTATGGTGCTGATCCACATCCTGGCGACTCCCTGTGACTGACATTTGATGACACAAGAATGACCCCATTGTGATCCACCCACTTCAGCACATCCTTTCACCTAAAGGAGTTCTTTGTAAAGATGCAAACTGGACTGAGAACAGCCCTGCTTACCAGCCTTCCGTGAGTTTTCATTTGTGTCAGAGCAAGGTACAAATGCTCCTGAGACCCTGTACAGTCTGGGTTCTGTCTCTTCTTCTTTCCTTTCTTTCGTCACAGAGTGAGCTAGCCTCTTCGGCAATGACTCACCATGACTTGCTTTGGGTCTCGAAAATACAGCCAGTCCATAGATCTGTTTTCCCTCAGTCCTGTGTATTTGCTGCAGTCTCGGTGTAGAATCCTTTTTCTCCACCCCTTGTCAAAGGAGCGGCTCTTCCCATTTAGCCGACCGAGCTCAGAATTTTCCCGAAGAGGCATTTGTTAGCCATACCATTCTGTAGAATTTGTGTCGCCAAGTATAATGACTGTATTGATTCAACTGTTGACTTGTTGATAGTCTGCTCCCCCAAACTGGGGGGAGGGACCCAACCCCCTGGCCCCCATCTCTCTTCTCAGCTGAATCCTTTACACCTAAAACAGTGCCTGGCACATTGTAGGTGCTTAATGAATATTTATGGAATGAATGAATATGATGGGGTGAGGTACAGGTTAGCATCATTGCGTAATGAAGATGTTTGCTTTCATTGCTTTCTGTACCAACTTTTGGATGTTGGGTTTTACTCTTAGTAGGGTTGGTATTCAGTAAGCACAAGAATAACAATGTATACAGATGGATAAGTACACAGAAAATCCACCCCTATGCATGAATGGAAATAGACCCTCAAACTTGGTTTTCAAATAAGAAAATATATAGCTATTGTTGGGTTGTCTGTTTTTGTAAATGATGTTCTCCAGAATGGTGCTCGTTCTGCCTATTTTGCTCAGATAAAGCTGGACTCATTTGAACTGTAGGTAGGATTGCCTAATTGGACAGTGTGAACATCATTCCTTCTTGAATAAAGAACAGGCAAGGAAAGTCAAAAGCAAGGAAGCAGAGATTTCAATTGTTTTTCGAATTCTATGTTTTTCGACTGTTCTATGGATTTACTAGGAATCTGCACACCCCCACAGTCAGAGATGGGATCTGCTGAAAGAGCTTCCATGAGAGTGGAAGACTTATTGGCCACCCTTCCATTTAAAGGAGATTCAGAGCAGTCAGTCATCTGCAAACTTAGGCCACCACAGCACCCCGCCTGAAGGTCAGGCAGCACAGCTTTCTGGGCCTTACTTGATTGAGTGGGTCTAGGGTGCAGCTCCCCAATAACTTGCGTTTCTAACATCCCCCTTCCTCCAGAGAAGTTGCTGGTCCAGATACCACAGTTTTAATGTGTTGCTTGACTCAAAGAATCTGATAGAAAGGATTTTTTTTTCTTCTTTTTCTTTAAAATCAGGGGAGAGCATGAACACAGTCCCCCACTACCACAAATTATGCAGTCGAGCTTCTCACATTTGGGGAAATTGCAGGGATCAGCATATCTGGAGTGCAACGGACAATCCTTGCCCTGAGAAAACCACCTTTGTGACCACAGTATCTCCCCTGCCAGGTAAGTATATAGAAATGATTTTTTAAAAAATCTTTTGGGATGGTTATCTCTTTAAAAATTGAACAAAAGTTGCTTTTTAAAAATTGCCAAGTAAAAGGGTCTCACTCAGGCCCTCATCTCTATCGTTCAACTACTATCTCTTCAGCATGTCTTAATCACACACAAATGTTTCATTTAATCGCTATAGTCATGTGCCAGGATAAATATTATTCTCAACCTGCCCAGGTAGCGGGGGTTCAGCTGGCAGAGTGGACGGTACATAATGCCACAAGGTTGGTGGTCTGAAGCCATCAGTCACTTTTCAGGAGAAAAATGAGGCTGCCTGAGTTGTTAAAATTCGAAAGCCTTGGATATACACAGGGCCAGTTTTCCTCTGTCCTATGGGGTTGCCATGAGTCCAAATTGACCCAATGACAGCAAATTGGCCCCGATACAATTAAGCTTCAGGATGGTCAAGCTTTCATATGTAGTCGGTGGAAAAGCGAGCATCTCAACAGGGCTCTCTGTGGACTATACTGTTGTCGGGGTGCAGCTACTCCACCAAGACCAAGGAAGACTGTTGAATTGAAGGCTAAGAGTGTTATAGCACCTTGGGGTGTTCTGCGACTGAGGTGAAAGTGACCTGCTAGCTTGAGGAGAGCGTGATTTGATTAAGGCTAGCTGAGATCCAGAGTCCTAATGAGAGGCCTCACATCTAGCACAGGTCTAGTGTAGGTCTTATGTTTCCATATGAGACTCTGTGATTGATCTAAGTTGAAAGCCAATGGTCTTTTTTTTTAAAAAAATTGCCTAATTGTCCATGTGATTCAAAGACTTCTCTATGCAGTGCCAGACAAACCAGTGAGAGTCTCCTTCCTGTTCCAGGCATGTGTGAGTAACCCTGAGGACCCGTGTAAAAATGAAAGAAAGGAGCGGATGACTGGGTTCATGATTGTACCCCTGTCTCAAAGCCCAAAGTGATGACCAGGAGGAAGGCATAGAAAAAACATTCTTTATAAGGTCTTGATGTTTTCACCTCGTATGGCACCATTCATCCTAGGATCATAAAAATGGTTGTGAAAATTTGTGCCATATTAGTCTGATTAACATTGGAATGGGTAAAAAAAGGATTGAGGAGAAATATTTATTTCACAAGGGTAAAGACTTTAATATACAGAAAGCTGCATAAATCTGCAGATGTTCTAATTAGATTCAGCTGAACTGCTTCAGCATGCAGGCTAACGTGGATTTACACTGCCAACAACTAAGAATAACTTTTCTGAGGCAAAAGAGACTTGAGTTTCAATATTGGAACATAAAATACCACAGCTCCAGGGATAGATTTCCGTTCACATCAATTTCTTCATTGGCTCAGATTCTTCCAACACTTAAGTTACTCCTTTATTATAAGGCTTTAACAGAATTTTATAAATGGTACCCTAATGATGGTCTTTCAGGCAGTAGTTACCTGGAAGTCTAGTTTCTGTGAAGAGTTTGACATTAACCTCTGCTTACTAGAACATCGTCATGCAAATTATTCATATGGGACTTAATTTATGATTGGGGAGTTGTTCAGGCTGTGAGAAAACCTGGCTGGTAAAGAACATGCCATTAAGGAGTCAAGGGAAGTACTTTGTGAGATGTTATTGTCAGTGTATATGTGTGAGTGTGTGTGTGTGTGTCAGATATATATGTCAGATATATCTATATGTCAGATATATGTCAGATATATCTATATGTCATATGCATATGTATTTATACATCAATTCCATCTCATTATAGTTCTTCCAGCATGCTGGCAGGGGCATCTCCATTGCCTAGCTTTTTAAAGTAATCAATGCGTCTAATCAGAGCCCTGGAGGTCCAGGTTACCACCACGGATCCCCACCTCCACCCCACCTTCCCTCCCCTCCATGGTGAGGTGTGATCCTGTCATTAGCTTGGGGAACTCATTGTGGGAGGTTCCCTTTGATGTCTAACTTCCAAAAGTATTTAAGTAAAAAATACTTTACCCTTGAAGTGAACCTGGGTGTCAGATGCAGCTTGGTGTTTTGATGTAGGTGTGTTTGGGTCTTAGATGGCAAGAATGTCAGAGAGAACTTGTGAGGGGGAGGCTGTGTCTAGAATCTCTGACCTGCCAACTGTCCCTCAGGGAAACCTGTCTTTGGTCAATATTCTGTCAATTATACTTGGTAAACCAACCTGTTTGACTTCATTAAAATGTTGGCAGGTAACCTCTGTGTCATTTTATGCCAAGGATTTGTTATAATCACCTTGTTTGATAGTTCCCCGATTTGAAGAGGGAAAGACTAATTTTACAAACCCTTTCTGAAGGAGAGTCTCTTGTAAATGCCAATTTTATCTCCTTGACAATCTTATTCTCTCTCTCTTCTGGCTACCTGAAAATCCATGTGGAGCAACACGATCCACTGCTCAAGTATGCTATGTTTGAATTCATTAGTGGAAACAATATGGTTATGAGAGGCATTTACAGGAAATGGAACGGAACTAGATACTTCCTGTAGCTTAAGTATTAGTTTGCAAAACATCTAATAAAGAAGACCACCATTATATGTAGACTTACCAGTGAACTATTACTGAAAAATCAGAGTGAAGCTATCATCAACCATGTAAACTAATGCCACAGCATTTGCATTGAATAACCCAAAGTTATCCCATGTCAAAGTCACATTACCTTATGGTCTTGTTCAAGAAACTAGATCATAGATGTCAAAAACATAACAGTGCCTGGAACATAAAAACAACAGGCACAGCACACACACCCCTGCTCCCTCACCCCCTCCCCTGATGGCAGTATCTTCAGTGAGCAGACTCTGACAGCCCAGTCTGTGTCAGAGTAGAACCAGCTGCGAAGAAGACTTTTTCCCTCTTTCAGGTTAAAAGAACATGTGTTGCTCTTCTTAATGACCCAAAACTACTCCTGTCCAGAGTGAAGGTGGTACTGTGTTCTCATTGTAGGCTTCTGTTGGTGTCTCTAGATTTCTCTTCCTGCTTCCAGGTGGTACCTGGGACTTACTAGATTTACAACAAAGATTTTGGGAGATAAAGGCTTTGAAACCAAAGCTTACTTCCTCCTGTTACTGGGCAAGGAGATTCATATACACAGGAGGGATTGCTGTAGAGGCTCATTCCTCTCTGGAAGCTCACACCAAAAAATTTGAGATATTTTTTCATACAAGTCTGTACCAGGAAGTTGCTGATTTTCTTCTGGGGTCCTATGGTTTGTTTTTGGATCCTTGGTGGCACAGTGATTAAGCACTCAGCTGCTGACTGAGAGGACAGTGGTTAGGACCTACTGGCCACATCACACACGAATAGTGTGATGGTCTACTTTTGCAAAGATCACAGTTCCTCGGGATTTTCAATGGCCGAACATTTGGAAATAAATCACAAGGTCTTTCTGCTAAGGTGTCTCTCGGTGGATTCAAACTCCCCCATTTTCTGTGAGCCGCTCAGCAAGGGAAGCCTTTCCACCACTGAGGAACACAAAAAGAACTCCCTCAAGGGGAGCTTTCCTGTCCCACTTTATATCTCCTTCTTGTTTCTTGGGGAGCTTCCTCTTTTCTCACATCCATGGAAGAGTAGGTTGGGTTTCAAAGGAGGATGGAATTAGAACAAGCTTATTAGAATGCGTTGCAGTACATCACACAAGGATATTGGCAGATGAGTTGGAACAGGGGTGAAATGAGAACAGGAATGATTAGTGCCTCTTCTCATTCCAAGACCGCTTCCTCTAATAGCACGGATTCTGGGGACACAGCTGCACACACGCACACACACACTCGTGGCAGAGTCTGACATGCCAAAGGCAGGCTGGATTCCAGGGAGAACCAGCTTTTCAATGGCCATCAGATGCTTGCAGCCTGAGGAGGACAACCCATCAGCGCTAGGGCCCTGTCCAAAATATATCCATGTGACAGACACTATAGTCCTCCCCACAGACTACAGGCAGTCCCTGACTTAAAACATTTTTGAGTGACGATGAACCGCACTTATAATTATTATTTATTTATTTATTCATCATCTCATTAGTAGCATGTACAATGTAGAGTGCTTCCATGCATCATTTACTGAGGCGACAATGCTCAGATGTTCACTCGCAGATATTGAATGCTTTGACTTACTGTTTAAGCACTGGCATATATAGCAGACTCTGTGGAAGAGGGGAGGGGCAACTTTATTTCTGTTTCAGAATCAACTCCACCCATTGTTGAAATAGAGCCCTATGGGAAGTTGGAGATGATCTACATTTCCATCCCTGGTTGCAGAGGGCTTCCAGTTTATGAGATTGTCTTTTGGTCTTTATCCATTCATTTCATATTTAATGTCATGGAGACATCCGAAACTCACACCCCCTCCATAAGGTCTGCCCCTGAGTCTCAATTCTGAACCTAACACCCAGCTAGATTGTTGTTGGGATGCTCTCCTAACGGAATGTCTGTAAGTTCGCTTTTATTGTTGAACAACTCCCCCATCACTTTCACTTCCATTTGATATTCCTACCTAAGAGCATCCACCTGGTCCTCTGTGAAGTAAATGACTTAGAATGACAGTTATGCTGGTGTAGGTCTGGTGCATGCACTGGACTCTGGCAGATGCACTTTAGAAATCACCACCACCCTTGTGGTTGTGGCTCATGGAGAACAGGAAGTACATCGTTTAGCAGGATTTCCTTCATGGACACATATTCCATTACTCGGACATCATCTCATGGCACTTACCAAAGAGCTCTGTTCTTTCTTTAAGCTATTCACAAGCCAACCAAAGAAAGAATTCATCCTTACATTGACTCTTGTCTCATTCACCATATCTTTCGCTGAGGTAAATACTCTCCACTCTACTTTGTGCTGTTTAGACTTGCCAGTCTAGACAGAGTTAATGATGCTCATTAGGGGGCTGGCGAGGGCCTGTGAACTTTTCTGATTGAGAAGCTTGCTGTCACAGTCTTCCTCTTCTGATAGAATTTGGAAGAAGGCTGAGACCACGGGTCAGGGAGAGGGACAGGCGACAGAAAGCAGCCCTATTGTCCTTTCCTTGGTAACAGTCTCACAGTACAGCAACACATTCAGCTCCCAAGATAAAAGCAGGTGTTTTGCTTTAATTAAGACCCACAAAGACTTTTCTATTCTCAATAGGCTTATATTTTTAGACACTAAGGTAAGGAGGAAGAGAACATTATCCCATTCTGTGCATAAAAATAAAGATTCAGCATGAACTGCATAATTAAGAACTGAAAGGGGGAAAATGCAATTCAATTAAATCTGACAGAATAATACACGGAATCAATGGCTTTATTTGGTGTCTAATGATGATACTGTTTTCATTTCATTATACATGAGTCATAACCAGCTTTGCTTTAGTTTAATTGTATTCCTTACAGAGTAAACTGAAGTATGCAATTTGCACTAGGCTTATCAATTAAAAAGAGGCTAATTAAAGATGATCATAAATTGATCTCTGAGACTAGATTCCCAATTCCCCCCCCCCCCCATTTATATTGCTTTATTGGGAAGGTGGATGAGCTTAGGCAGGGTCATGGCACGAGGCACCCCTGAGAGAGACATCACATAGGGTGGGTGAGCAAAGGTCAAAGTTGACCCAAGGGAAGTAGACTGTTTGACTACTTCATGGGCTCAGTGGTAGCATCCAAGGCATTTTGCTGTGAGGCATCTTCATTAAGGCAAGTTCATTCCAGAAAACTTCTCAGAGGTTCCATTCAATGGGACATCTGCCATCCTGTGCTCTCTGAACTCAGCTGAGAATACAACAGAGAGTAAGTAAAAGTGAGCAATTCTACCATCAGGTTCTGACAGTTGGTCACAGCCCAGTGTAGCTTGCCTATCTCTATTCCATTAGTTGTGCAGGCAAAAGTTCCATGCCCCCCATGTTGACTCAACATCAAGTATTCTGTAGAGATGAACAGGGTCAAGGCCTCCCATTTCCTCGGGGCTGCCCCGGTCTCCTCAAGAGCTGATAAAGGGTTGGCTTGGGACACATGACTTAGTGCTTGTGTTTCTATTCAGGTGTCTAACAGGATTGTTCAGGTCCCTTGAGTGACTAATTCTGCCCATCTCTCGTCTCTCATCTCCCATCCCTCATACCACAGGTAAGAAGACCAGCTATTCCGCTGAAAGCAAGCCCCCAAACCCAAACTCACTGCCATCAAGTTGAAGCCAACTTATAGTGATTCTATTAGACCAGAGTAGAACTGCCCTGTGGGCTTCTGAAACCATGTTTAAGGCAGTGGTTCTCAACCTTCCTAATGCTGCAACTCCTTTAAAACAGTTCCTCATGTTTTGGTGACAACCCCCCCTCCCCCAACCATAACATTATTTTTGTTGCTTCTTCATAGCTGTCATTTTGCTACTGTTATGAATCATAATGTAAATATCTGATATGCGGGATGTATTTTCATTGTTACAAACTGAACATCATTAAAGCATAGTGATGAATCAGAAACAATATGTAATTATATATTGTGAAATATTTACTTCTAATGAGAAATAAATGAAATTTTGTCTTGCAGCATAGGTAACAATCTTCATGTCAGGTACTCATATGTGGACATATTTGTGTGTGAGTGGATCTGCATGGAGACAGATAGAGGAGTGGTGTCTCAGTTCCTGGGACTATCAGAAATATGTGTTTTCTGATGGTGTTAGGTGCCCCATGGGAAAGGGTTGTGCAACCCCCAAAGAGCTTGTGATCCACAAGTTGAAAACCACTGGTGTAAAGGAATAGAAAGCCCCTTCTTTCTTGCTCAAAGTTGCTGGTAGTTTCAAAGGATTAACATTGTGGTTAACAGCCCAAAGCCTAACAATGATGTCATTGGGGCTCCTCCCATAGAAAACAAATTCTTCTAATTCATGTCCTATGTTCTAACATCAGAATAGTTCTCTTTGACTGGGCCAGGCTAGTCTAACTGTCTGCACCAATGGATTATTGATCGTGACCTGGAGTGAACCCAATGGGGCTCTGGTGGCACAGTAGTGATGCATTGAGCTTCAGCCCCCCCAGGTCAGCAGTTTCAATTAGCCAGTCGCTCCCCAGGAGAATGAAGAGGCGGGCTGGCTGCTCCTAGAAAGATGTCAATCTCCCAAACTCAAGGAACACTTCTCTGATGACCTGTTGGACAGTGATGAGTTGGCATCCACTCGATGGCAGTGGGTCTGGGTTGGCTCAGAACAGATCGAAGGAACGCAAAGCAAAGAGAAACGACAACATGCAGGAGCCCAGAACTCACAGAGCAAGTGCAGGAGGCGAGCCCTGTAGCCAGCCCCCTCACCAGGGCTCATCTCTCAGAATCAACTTTTAATATGACATGTCTCAGCTGTTCCTTCTTTCCGCTGGTTTTCTTTTTAGACATGGAAACATGTGATGAGAGGTAAGATTTTCCCATGTGTCTGTGGACTGCCCCTGAAGTCATGTGAGTCAAAGTTGGATCTCCAAAACCAGATAGATAGATAACTGGGGAAGATGTCCTGGCTATCAATTTCATCTGTACTGACGTCATTTTAAGGAGGCCCAAATTCTTTGGCTGCCATGCTTTTCTCAGGTTTCTGGGGTTATTGTTGACAGGTTGTGGGTGTCCTACAATATTGAAAATAAGAGCTTTCTGTCACTGAGCAGAGGACACTATAAAACAGTGGCAAATAAACCATGTGCTATGATTTGTACACGAGATATGGCAAATGAGCATTTAGTCCATGTTACTCATGGCAGTCTGCAAGCAGCATTGTACAACTCCCAGACAGCTACCCAGGCTGAGTATACCATCAGCTGTTTTGAAGTGAGTAAGCTGTGCTTCCCCTTAAAGCATCTAGCCAATGACCTTGATCTTGCTGATCAGCAGAGCAAGCCAGCCATGGATGTACAGTGTGTATGTGTCTGGAATGCATCATGCTCATTTATTCATTCTATAAAATAAATGTATTTTGAGTATACCATAAGTATACCAATACTAGGCATTATATTACAGGCCAGGCTCTCAGTTTCATAAACAATTTGTAATACACACTATGCCCTTTGCCTTGACATTTTAATTCCCAGGAAAAGTTGATAGGGTGGGGAGAGGAGGTGGAAATTGTATCATAGAATGGTGCTACTATGGCCTAATGCCAAGCTTATGAACTGGTAACTGGTAATTCTAGAGCAGAGTCTGGAATTCAGGCAAGCTGGTTTCTCATGAAAAGCTCTCGCTTTCACCATAACAGCTATCATGAAACAGACAATGACCCCAAAAATGATGGGGGGCGGGGGTGATGAGTTGTGATAGGACCGTGGGAGAAACAGTCGCACAATCAAGGAAGACTTTCTTGAGACAAGAAAGATGAAGAGAGTCAGCCAAGTAGAGGACAAAGAGAAGTAGCAACAAGGCTCACGGAACCCGATGCAGGCCAGTGACAGGAGCAGCTGGACCGTGTTGGTGGCCTCAGGAGGGAAATGGGCTATGGATAGCTTCGCAGAGTCTCTACTGCCCCAGCTTGGCACTGAAACCCAAACCGGTCCTGAATCCTGAGAACACAGATGGTGGTGAGAACTGCCAGGTCTGAAGGATGATGCAAACAGCAAAAGGGACGGCTCCAGGAGGCTGTGTTGACCACAGAACAGGTTTTGCTGCTGTGAAATCTCCCTCCCCCTGAACTTTAGGCCAACTGCAGGGAAAGAAGACTCGTTCACTGCTGGGCCTGAAATACCTGCCAGCCCGACTGGATGGAGGTGCAGAGTGAAAGTGGAACGATGAGACAACATGAAGCCCTCTTGCGCATCTGAATGTGAAGGCCCAGCTTCGTGCCTGCTTTATGCTGAGGCCTTTGCAGATGAGGTAAAATGCACCCATAGTAGGGGTTGCTGTGTTGGAATTCTGCTGCTGGCACCAAGAAGTCCTATGAACTACCAGAAGGACAAACAACTATGTCTTGAAAGAAGTACAGCCAGACTGTTTCTTGGAGATGAGTCGGGTGAGAATTTGTCTCCCATACTTTGGTCGCATTGTCAAGAGAGATGGATGCCTGAAAAGAGAACGGCAGTGGCAACAAGGAAGAGCCTTGATGAGCTGGACTGACCTTGGCTGCAATTGTGGGCTTTAACAGAACGACCAATGGGAGACTGGGCCAGGACTGTGGGTATCTTCTTCTGCTGAATGCAGGGCTGCCATGGATTGGTATAGACACCACAGTGCCTCACCCAAGCAACCAAATGTCTGCCCTATGGATTGGTGGCATACCCTAGGGATAAAGTCAAGGAATTTGGAGATAACATATGAGGGAGCTTCAAACAAGTTCAAAAACAGCATGAAAAGATAATGGAATCTTGCCACGGACTTTTGGTCTTCTGAAGCTCCTGTGAATGCTGCCCCCAGGGAGAATATTAGCCAGGAACGGAGTGCCTTCTGAAATCCCAGGGGACGGACATTGGGAAGAGTCGGGGGTTCATAGACTGGAATTTTTGAAAGCATAAGATTTTAAAAGGGGATGTTTGGGAGAATGGGTGAAGGTGCTTTTGGATGGTATAATGTTCTTGTCAGTAAATTCAGTGACGGATTTCCAAGAGGCTACCTGGAGCATTGTCAAGAGGTGTTGTTCACAGACCAGTCCCTGGAGAAGAACACGGTAAAGGGGCAGCAGAAAAGAAGGCCCTTGATGAGATGGAGTGACATGGTGGCTGCCAACAACGGACTCAAACGTAATGGCAGTTGTGAGATGGGTTGGGCAGAGTTGGTGTGTCCTATTGTACACAGGGTTAGTGTGAGTCAGAACCAACAGTACTCACCATCAACACCTCAATAATGAGAATTCTGAAAACAATGTTATGGCCTCTAACCCATCCCTGTCCGCATGACATCTTCCAGTCTGGCTGTTCTCAAGGAAGAGAAGTCTAGGAGAACTTATTCCTGGCCTTGAGGTATAAGCGCTAGGAATCTCTAAGGAGCTGTGGCTGAATGCAGGTTCAGGGGAGAACAGGGGCTTTCCTTGAGGTAAGAAGGTGAAAGAGGACAGCAAGAAAAGGTAGAGTACCCGAGGGAATCTGACAGACAGTTGTAAGGTGTATACTGGCCCCCAAGGCCCAGCACTGTGCTGAACAGGTAGGTAGGGTGAGGCAGGTCAGATGATGGGATGTGTGAAAACATATAGGAGTATAGATAAATTGTGATAAAATCCAAGGAAGTATGGCTCTCTAGCAATGAAGATGGTAAATTCCTACTGCATCCCAATGGAGCTCATTACCAAAGCCCCTAGAAAGACCACAGTGGGGGTGTAGTGGGTATCAGGGCGCTGCTCAAACATGACCACTCACACACAACTCAGCCCCCAAGCCTGGGCTTGGAGTACCACAGGTCTGTTTACCCGGTCTAGCTGGGAGCCCTGGTGTTACAACAACTAAATAACTGGCTCCCAGTGGAAAGACTAGCTGTTGGAACTTCCCCACATGGCTCCAGCAATTAGGGAGCAAAGCCCTGGCTGTCTGCTCCAGCACTGAGCAGAGCCTGGAAGCTCCTTGGGGCCAGCCAGAAGCACCAACACACCAGTGAATGAATCCAAACTCCCGGTTTCAAACCTTAGCAGCGGCAGTGGCCGCGGCCGGCAGCGGCGGTGGTGGCGGTGGTGGTGGTGGTGGTGGTGGTAAAGGGTAGAAAATGAAGCACACAGACAACAAAACGAAACTGTGCATGTGGCTTTTTGAACACATATATTCAAGATCTCTGAGAGGGTGAGCAGGGCCTTGTTTTCTCCTTTTGCAAGTTGGATATCCCCTTCTCAGGGATATGAAATGATCCCCTGGAGTTTTCTCAACTGTAAGCCCCCCTCCCCACCTAATTATATCACGTGTGTAAATATGAGCACTAAACCAATTTTCCTCTCTGCTGGAGAAAGATGAAGTTTTGTGCTTTGATAAAAATTCTTAGCCTTGGCACCCCATAAGTTCTGCCCTGCCCTATAGAGTCAGAGGGAGTCAGAATCACCTTGATGACAGTGAGTGACACTTGCAGATCGATTTTTCTCTGTTATATGCATTTGAAATAAATCACTTGAAACTATTTTTATCAAACCCATCAAGGGAAAGATGACAAGTGCCTGTGAACCCACCCATTAACCAAACCCACTGCTAAGGAGTCGTTGTGACTCACAGATCCCTGGTGTCAGGGTGGGTTATTTGTTGGGCTGCAAACCACAAGATGCAAACTTTGAAAGCACCAGCTGCTCCTTGAAGGAAGATGACACTTGCTACTTCCATAAGGAATTACAGTCTTGCAAACACAGAAGAAGAGTTCCACCCTGTCCTATAGGAGTGCAAGGAATTGGAATCAACTCAGTGCTAGTGAGTGAGTGAATGAGCCCCACTGTAGACCAGAGCAGAGTCTCCCCCACAGGATTCCACGGGACTGTAATCTATGGAAAGTGACTCCCACATCATGCAACTGGTGGATTTGAACCACTGACCTTTTGGTTAACCGTTGAGTTGCTTTAACCACTGTGCCACCATGTTTCCCAGCTAGTGAACATACATTGGGAAATACTGTGTAAAATATGCTGTAGATATTTATATCTATAACAAAATGATGGAGCTGTTGACTAAATATTGACTATAAATCTCCAACCACCCACTACCCACAGGTGCTGATCAGCCTACAGTTGCACACAATTTCCAGAATATGTATTTGATGCCAAAATACATAGTGAATTCTTCGGATTCTTTAAAAACACAGGCAAACCTCACTTTATCAAGCTTCCATTGATTGCACTCCGCAGATATTACAAGTTTTACAAACCAAAAAGGAGTAGAAAGACTCCTCTTTTTTTCTGTGAAGTGGCGGATGGTTTCAAAGTACCAAAGTTGTGGTTAGCATCCCAACTCACCAACACTACCACAAGAGAGCTCCTGCATGTACCCTGGGAAGTCCCCAAATTCACATCCCTCACTTTCGTGCGGTGGTCTACAGCTCAACTAAAACTGATTGCCACCAAGTCTTATGGAAACCTAGGACAGGGTGGAAGGGCCTTTCTTCCTCATAGCAATTCGTGGTCTCTAACTGCTGGCCTTGCGATCAGCAGCCTAGCACACAACCCACTATGCCCCCAAGGCTCCTACAGAACCCACATGCCTGGGCCCAGGTGCTTTACTGCTTGGATCCCTGCCAGTGCAATTCCAAATGTCTAAGTACCACCTGGAGCATGGCATCCTAGAAGGAAGCCTGAGGACAGAGTGGAACGGAGTATCCGCCCTGCTTGGTGTGAATGTGTGGACTTGATGGACATTGTCCTACTCAGTGTGACAGCCCAAGAAGGGAGAGAGTAACAGAAGAGGAAATTGATCTTCCCTTTTTTCACTGAAGGTGAAATTTCCCCCAAGGAAGTAGAAATTTCTTAGGGATATTTCCTAAGAGAAATGTCTAGTCAACACAGAATTTCCAATTGAGTGTGTGCAAATCGAAAAGAGAACTGGGTAGGTTGTTAAAATATGTGAGAAAGCAAGGCTGTAGTCTGTTATTTGGGACCAGAATTTCTGAAGTTTGCTTTCTCTGGCCTTGCTTCTTGTTTCTGGCGGAGGAACCACTTCCAGACAAAGATCAGTTAATCCTCTGGGTTGATGACACATATAGTAGTGTCAAAGTCCTTCACCATTTTATGGTTGGAAATCTTTGATGAATACACATATATTTATGTACAGATTTTGAATGGTCATGATCCAGAAATGACTGTAGCTCAATTATAAATGACTGCAAAGAATATCTTTAATACTAAGTGTCTAGAATATAACTTCATGGATAGTTTACATTCGATGTCAAATTAACTGGCAGGAACCCGGTCCTGGTTGACTCGCTCACTAATGGTGTGGTTTCTATGTGCCATTGAGTTAGCTATGCCTCTGGGTGACTTGAAGATTCAGATTTTGTGTCAAATGGGCTGGGCCAGGATTTACCTATCTCAGCTTCCCTGGTTTTGTTTCTCTAGAGGGCTCAGCAAAGTGGCTCTAGCAATAAACCGAAGATCAAGCTTTCTCCTGTTGAGTCCATTTTGACCCATGGAGATCCCGTAGGACAAAGTGGAACTGCTCCTCTGACTTTTTGAAACTGTAACTCTTTACAGGAGTAGAAGGCCTCAACTGTGCATAACTCTCCACTTTCTACTCCCTCCCCAACACTGTATAATGTCAGTCTTAAAATTCTTCCTTGTTAGTAAGCAAAAGACACTCAGCAGGTGAACTGACCTTCTCTTCATTGTCAAGAATATTGGCCATCTTGTGCTGTGTTTATTGGCTGCTCATCTTTATGATTTTGTGACTATCCACTTCCTCCACCACCTGATCTATGGGCTTGGCTCATTCCCCTTTGATAGGGTTCAACAGCTTCTTTTGTAAATCATTGTCACATACAGATTAGAATTAGGGCTTGGGGTCCATGCGTGGCACACCCACAGCCACACCCACACACACACGGTTAACACACTCAGCAGCTATCTCAAAGGTTGGAGGTTGGTGTCTACCCACAGATCTCTGGGAAGGAAGGTCTTCTGTCCTTTTTCTAGAAAATTAACCACCACGTCCCTGGGATGCACCATGAGCTGGTGCTGATGTTATGACCAGTGGTTTAATGTCTCCCATTTTCAAAATAAAGCAAAAAATTCCTTCTTTGTCCCCACAACCAACTTTCAGCAATTTCTTCTCTTCCTTTCAAAGCGACTATTCTTGGCAAGAGTTGTCTGTTGTCATTCTGTCTTCCTATCGTGATCATCTCCCACTTGGGAGAGAAGGTAAACCTAACAGACTTGCCCCTCTAGAATTTTGGGAGTGGGCAGGGGGGTGGGGTGAAGTGGAAAGCTTAGCTTTCTACTAGCACTTGGAACCTAGCATGTAATAGGTCCTCAATAAATATTTGTTGTATGAGTGGTCTAGAGCTATAATGATTTAGAGGATAATATTATATCTGTCTTTTAATGCCTTGTGTGTGTCTGAAAGGTAGGTCAAAATCATATGCTAAATCTTACTTGATCCCAAATTAAATGACTTTCAGTTAAAATTTGAAAAAAAAAATCACCTATAATGCAAGAGTAAAAGTAATCTATAAATAAAACTTAATATCGCCCCAAATCACAACAGGATATTTTCGTAGAACATGACAAAATAATTCTGAAATCCATTTTGAAGAATAAATATTTTAAAATAGCTAGGGAATTTTGACAAAGAAGAGTAATGTGGGTAAAATTGCTCTACCAGATATAAAAATGTGTTACAAAATAACAGTAATTAAAACAGTGTGAATCTGGCATAGGATGAGAGATCAGAAACAGAATACGGAGTTCAGAATTGAGCTCAGATCTCTTGAGGGTTTTGTAAATAATGAAGACAGTGTTTCAGATCGGAGAGGGAAACACTGATTATTCATTAAAAAGCATTGGGACAACTGCCGAGGCATTTGCAAAATAACATAAATAAATAAGTAAACAAGCAACCCTCCCTTACCACACATACAAAATTCCAAGTGCACATGTAATTGAAAATAAATTATTGGGAAATCTGCTTACAGCCTTGCAATGAGGAAGGCCATTCAAGCATCCCAACAAGGCTGGAGCTATAACTAGAACTACTGGCAGATGATAGATTGAGCAAACAAATGATAGATGGTGCATCTAACAACCAAAAAGTGAGAATGATTACATGATAAATGCAAATCTAAATAAAGCAAGAAAAACCTGAAAACCCTATAAATAAGATGAAAAGGTAAACAAAATGCTACATATGAATACACTACCAGCCCTCCTTGGGGACTTCACTATATCATATTTACAGGATGTAAGACGACTCCCAGAGAGAAAAAAAATACATACACAGCAGAGGAGAGACGTGCTTGCAAAATCAATTAGAATGCAGGCTTCCTGTGGAGGGTGAGCTTTTGATAGAAGCGTGAACTAGTAAGGTGGCATGTGAGAGCATAGGCACAGATACAAATGGATGGGGTCTCTAACTGACTTCTGAAATTAAGGAGCTGCCTTTGGGTGGGCAATAGCCAAATTTCAAACAGTGTGTTAATTATTCACCATTTTCTGCGAGAAAATCCAGTGCTTTAGTCCAATGTGAAGTTTGGTCAGCCTGAGATCTTCCTGTTAAATATAATGTAACACAGTGCTGGAAGCAATGCCTAAAATAGTGCCTGGTACCTTTCAGGCACTTGATCGTCTTGAATACATAAATACAGGAATTAATGAATGAAAATGATTGTCGAACAGTGTTTGTTATGTAAGGTGATGCCGTGTCTCTTATACACGTGTGTACAGATTCTTAGCACTTCTGAGTCACTGCATACTATTTATTTATGTCTTCCACCTGGTAGAACAGAAAAGACATCGGGCGTGGAAACAAGCTGTGCAATGATCTGAAACTCTACTGGTGTGGTTCTGAAAGCTGGGAAGTTATTTGACTTCTCTGACTTTGCTTCTCTCTCATCCACACAAAGTCACGGGAACAAAGGAAAAACCTGGCTTTCTCTTCCCATGAAAGGACCTCTGCAGCCAAGTCCATGGCCAGAATAAGCAGATGAAGTTGGGAAGTGGGAGGGAAAACCCTTCCTACCAGCAACCATTTCTTTGATGCCATCGCCACCTTTCCTGAGCCTCCTGGGGACAAAATTTAGAGGCCACATAGAAGACAGTCTCTTAGGTCTTTTAATACTTGCCCAATTCTGAGACATTCGTTGTCAACTTTGATTTAGAAACTTGTTAGAAGAATAAATTCGTTTCCTTCATGAGTTTGTATATAGTTGATCCCTGGCCTGGGTGTCCTTTCCCACAATGTGTCAGTGCCCTGCGTTACATGCTTCCTGTGTCAGAATTCTCTAGCCCTTCTGGTTCCTTCTCATCTTTACTTTGGGGCAAATGTGGGCCTTTTGAGCTTTGATCATTAGTTACTCAAGGGACCCAATGCACTGGTTCCTCTGGGGCATCATTTTTTATTTTATTTACTATTTTTTGTCGGAAAAGTGTGAGAGGTGGTCTATGGGAATGGCTTTCATTCCAGGTGAGATGTATATCTGAGGGCCATCTTTCCCAGGGGTTCCTGTTGTTTCTGTCAAATCAGAAAGCTTGTTTCTCTCTCTGTCTCTTTCTTGTGTGTGTATTTGATTTTCTGTTCTACATTTTTCTTCCATCCTGTCTGGCTTCCTCTGTAGTGGTCCCAGATAGGGCTGGAGTTGGGCATCATCGAGTTCTGGTCCTGAGTCACCTGTGGTTCATGTGGTCCATGAGTCCTTTGCACTCATTGCTCCCTAGAGAGCTTGGTTTTCTTCCCTCTTTTGCTCCAAATAGGAAATGGCCCCTGGTGTGGCCTTTTTTGACTGCTCACCAGCTTTTAAGACTTCACATGCTACTAACCAGAGTCGCATTCAGAACATTGTCTTTTTGAACTATAGTGTGTCAACTGATAGAGATATCCCTCAAAATGGATGGGTCTTCACCTTGGAGTCTAGGTGTCTGGTATGTCTGTGAAATTTCCACAACGTGTCTCTTGTGTGTTCTATTTAATTAGATTTTAATAATCATGAAGTAAGAAAAGTAGTATTATTTTTCACAAATGAGAAAATGACAGCTTACCGACTAAATGCTTGGCTATAAGATCTTAGCTCACAAGTAGAGGGAGGGGGTTGGGAGCGGAAGTGTTCCATCTCTTACCCAATGAGTTCTTTTACCCCATGAAACCATCTCCCCAGATGGCTTTATGTTGGTCCCTTACAGTCTCTACAGTGACAGCTAAAAGTATCAGAACTCAATGGGATGATCTCTTTTTTCCTGGCATTACAAGTGCTCTGTCTTTGACAAGGTGCAATCTAATGGCTTTTCCATGGTTCCTTTTCATGGGAAATATTTGCATTTTCCTTCTCTGACAGGCTTCTGCCTTACTCAGGTACTAACTTTTACAGATTTTTATTGCATGACAATTCACATCTTCACACTTGTCTTAAAAACCACTTAAAAATGTTTTCCTAAATGTTGCTCTACACCTGAATTAGCTAAGTTACAGAACCTTTAATCAAATTGCTAAGAAATAATGAGCTGTGAGAAATCATGATAATTTCTCAACAGAAATCTCTAAAATGCAAATCAAATAAATTGGCTGAACACTTAAATTTGTTTAATTTTGAAATCAGCTTCATTTCTGAAATAATCCTCACATTGAGATAGATGAAGCGTAGTTAATGTAGATCGCATTAAAATAAGAAATCAATTTTTAGCCCAAATGCATCACCAGGAACAGAAAGTTCAGCATGATTAAACCTTGGCAGGGGAAGGGTAATAATGGGGATGGCCACCTCAAATAAGGATTCTAACTTTAAATCAACGTCCTTCCCAGGCCAGCACGTTCTACATGTTCTTGCTTGAATTTTCTCATACCGATCCTTCTTTAACCAGCTAAAAAGACTACTCGCCCTTCAAGGCCCATTTCCTAAGCTACTCTGTCTTCGAAGCTCTCTCGACTTGTATCTCTTGTCCTTCCTGGACAGAGTCCATCTTCTCCCTCCCTTGGGGCTCTCCTCAGACACTGTGCTGAGCATGGGACGCATGGCACTGCCTTGGAGCTCATGGCACTCCCCGTCCTTCTAGCAGAGCTCTCTTCTTCCTTAAAGCAGAGAGCATTGCATCTTTTAAAGGAATTTTTATTCTCTATTTTAATCTATGTGCATGGAAATGAAATTTTAAAAAATACAGGAAATGAAAAGAATCATTTCCTTGACCTGCTGCAGCACTAATGTAATCCCTATGTATAAATTGGGGGCGGGGGGGGGATTTTGCTATGAACAAATAAAAGTCTAGTTTAGCTGGATTCCAGTTATTTTTGAGTTAACTTTGATGACATCAAGGCACTGTTGATTTCCAGGTGCTAAAGGACAATCTATTTTTGTATCTCTAGTGCTTCATGTCTTCATAGTCTATTGGGAGACACATATTTACAGTTGGCTATAGATCTCTCTCTACACACACATTGTTGGGGTTGTTGTTAGATGCAACTGAGTCACTTTAGACTCATAGCTGTCCTGTGTCCAGGAGAACAAAATATGAGTACTGCCTGGTCCTCTACACTGCTCACCATCATGGCTATGTTTGAATCTCCTGTAACAGATATTGTGTCAGTCCATCTTGTTGAGGGTTTTCCTCTTTGTCACTCTCAACTTCACCAAGCATGCCATCCTTCTCCAGAGACTGGTCCCTCCTGATGACATCTTCCAAGTACAAGAGACGGCCCTTCTCCATCCTTATGTCTAAGAAGCATTTTGCCAACTGTGTTCTGGCAGATCATGGTGTGGTCACTGTTTATTTTAGTTGTTGTAGTTACCTAATTTCATGTCACTTGATAAATAGAGTATAAGGGTGCCGTCTAGCCTGTCAATCAGTTCACAGTCTGAGGGTGCCTCCTTGTGGCTACAACCTTCTCTTAAGGAGGATCCTGGAAACTTTCTCTCTCTTTCCACTTCACCTTCCTATTGACAAGCCACGTGGAGCCATGCTGAGACCTGAGAGCCCTATGATGCTGTCACCGCCATGGGGTCCACAAGGCTTTGCATCCACGGGTCTGTGATCTTTTTGCATTCTCCACCATTGCATGTAGCCATGCGAGTTTGAAGAGATATTTAGGGACTAGTTTCAAACTTTTGGGCTAACATCAAACTTATGGACTTGGTCTGACCTGGCCTGGGATGTTTGTTTGACATATAACTACTTCTTGACAAAAAATTTGCTGTCTCCTCCGTATTTATATCTCTCTGCATTTGGTTTCTCTAGTCAATCCAGGCTGACACACTTGCCAACAACATAATTCAAATGCATTAACTGTACTTGGATTTTCCTTATTTTTTGTTCAGATTTAGCAGGCATAACAGATCACTGAAAATGCGATGACTTGTTTTAGGTACCTCTTACTCTTTTTTCTCTTACACTTTAAGGCATTATTTTACAACAGATGTGCTCAATGCAATAAACCATTTAATTTTCGGCAGCTGCTTCCATGGGCATTGTTCGTGAACCCAAGTAAAATGAAATATTTGATAACTTCAGTATCTCCTCCATTATCTTGCTACTTGATACAGTTTTGTTTATCTTGGGTTAGAACCATACTCAAGTCTGTAGTCTCTGATCTTCATCAAGTCCTCTTCACTTTCAGCAAGATTGTATTGTTTCCAAATCATAGGTTGCTAATGAATTTTCCTCTAATTCTGATGCCATATTTACTTCACACAGTTCAGTTTCTCAGACTGTTTGCTTAGCATCCAGATAAAAAATGTAAAGTTAAAAGATGAAACTCTGAAGTTTTGATTTTTTGTTTGTGTGGCATCACTGCCCTGATGGGAGTAGGAAGCCCAGCTTTGCTCCTGGAGAGCTGTTGCTGGATTTGAACCATCATCCCTGTGGGCTGCAGTCCTGCATGCAACCATTATGCCACCAGGACTCAGCCTCTTGAATTTTAAATCATGAAATACCTCCCTTTTCTGTTAGAACCCTACACGTGGTCCGTGTGCGGGTTCCAGAGGAGCACAATACAGGGGAATGCATGATTTGTTGTAATTTCAGTTGAATTCCTCTGCATAGTCAATAAAATAAAGAAGCAATCCTTCTGTTATTCTCTTATTTCAGGTAAGATCCCCTTGACATAAATAATGATATCCCCTGGGCTGAGCCCTGGTGGCGTGGTGGTTGTGCGCGGGACTGCGGCCCACTGGGACGGAGGTTCAATTCCAGCAGTGGGGCTGGACCTCCTACTCCCACCACCAGAGAGCAGTGATGCCCCCCCCCCCAAAAAAAAAAACCAAAATAAAAAAATAAAAAAAATAATGATATCCCCTTTTCACATCCTTTTCTGAATTCAGCTTCATTTTGGGGGCAGTTTCCTGCCCAACACTACTGCAGCAATCCTTCCTTAATTATCTTTAGCAAACTTTTGCTTGCATGTATTATTGTATTTTTCAATAATTTCCACATTTCCTTGGATCCTATTTCTTTGGAATGAGCACAGATGTCTCATAGTTGCTCAGCCAAGTAGCTGTCTTCCAAATGTCTTGGCATATTCAAGCAAGCATTGCATTGTTTGTTGAAATACCTCCATTGTTATTTTCTCAATTCTTGGAGCCTAGTTTTCTTACTAGTGCCTTCAGTGCATCTTGAACTTCCTTTAATGCATTGATTCTTGATCATGCTATCTCTAGAAATTGTTAAACATTGATCAGTTATTTTTTTTTTGGTTCATGACTCTGTGTATTGGTTCTGTGCCTTTTCAATTCTTTGTGTCATTCAGTAGTTTTGCCCATAAGATATTTTGATATTGCAATGTGAAACTTTGATTTTCCTAGAGTTATTTTTCTTGAGATATGCCAGATATGGCTTTCCTTTTTCTCAGAACCACCTAAGTCTCTAAGTGACATCCCAGCCCTGCTATTGCTTCTGCTAGCAGAGTTTTATTTTCCAGCAGGGTCCTTTTTTTGTCTCCAACATTGGTATTCCAATCACCAGTAATTACCCTTGGATGTTTGTAGCACAATTGATCAGACTGCATAAGATGGTAAAAAAAATCACTTTATTTCATTTTGGGATTAGAGGGTGGATTAAAAGTCAGATTAACTGGTCTTCCTTGCAGAAGCCTGGGCATTCCTCTGCCACGGACAGTATTATACTTGCCCATAGATCATGAAGTGTTCTTTTTCACTATGAAAATGCTATTATTTCTCTTCAATTTATCATTCTAGAAATGGTAGCTCATGAGATCATCCAATCCAAAATGGCTAATGTCAGTAGCTAATAAAGTCACTAATGCTAAGGCACTTAGCTTCAAGTGTTTGCTTTTGTTTTTGAAAACTTCAAAATTCCCTGGGTTTCTACTTCATAATTTCCATGACCTGATTATTAATGGATGTATGCAGCAGTGTCTTTTGATTTTGAGTTGTGTTCCATCAACAAAACAAGATCCTGCACATTTTATTCCATCCACGTCATTGATATAGACCTCACTTTGAAGAGGTGGTCCTTCCTCAATAAGAGTTTGAGTGTTTTCCAAATGGAGAAACCCATCTTCTGGTATTATATCATATGAGTCCTGTTATTTATAGGGTTTTCCCTAGACAATATTTTTTTCCTAGCCAATTTTTAAAGATGCATATTTTTTAAAGATGCATATATGACGAGTTCTTTCGTCCTAAGGTGTTTCAACCAGGAAGCTCTGCTGAAATCTGTCAATCAGGTGCCTCTGCTGGTATTTGAAATACTGAGGGTGTGTTAGGCCAGGTTAGCTAGAGAAACAAATCCAGAGAAATTCAGATGTGTGTAGGAGAGACCTGTATATCAAAGAGCAATTGAATATTGAAAAAGCAACCTTGCCGGGTCCAGATCACGTCCATAAGTCCAATATTAGCCTCTATGCCTGATACTAGTCCATAAATTCCTCTTCAGACTTACAGAGCACATGCAGTGACACCAAATGCAGGAAGATCACAGGCCAGTGGGTTGAAAGTCTTGTGTATCCAGTGATGGAAGAAGCATCTCAGCACTGATGCAGGTGTCTCCATGTGACTCCTCCAGTTCTCTGAGTGTGGTTCCTCAATAGAAAGACCGAGGTAGAGAGAGAAGGAAAGTTCCCAGAATCCTGATGAGAAGGCCATGCCCACAAGAAGGCAACATCAGGCTATGTCCTGATTGACAGACTAGACTCCATCCCTTCACTTTTATACCACATTATAGCAACATGCGAGCCACCACAACTGACAGATGAGTGGTGGATACCTCCATCTTTTTATGAATATTTAGACATAGAAATTAGATTTGTTCAAACTCTGAAAAACTTGCTCTAGAATTTACTTTGTGAATGCATTTGGACTCTGAAAATCATACATATCATAATTAAGACAGGAATCTTTATTGGCTCTGTGGTTAAGCATTCTGCTACAAAACACAATATTAGTTGTTCAAACCCGCCAGTGGATCCATGGGAGGAAGACAGGGATCTGTCGCCCTTCAGCAGTTTTACTTGGACATATGGGGTTCCAATGACTTTGAAGAACTCACAAGCACACAACAGCCTCAAGACATATATGTCTCATTTGTCTGCAGGCCAATCATTTCTTCATCTGTGAGAAAAACTGACATGACTTCCAAAGTGGGACTCTTGGTCCCCCATAGATACTCACAGTGGATGGTCTGAGAGGGGTTGGGAACAAGGACCGTGCATGTCTTGGTGATGGGTCCATAATGGCTTAAATATGAACACGAGCCCTGGCAATGGTTCCATTGCAGTGCCACCTTTCTCTAGTTCAGGTGATCAGAAAGATGACTCCAGAGCAGAAGGAGTGGGGCCAACCCCTCAATCCTTGGCATGGGTTTACTCTTCTTGGTCATAAAACCAAGGAGCAGACAAACTTTCTCAGAGTATTTGGGCCAAATTGGATGAGAGAATATGGTACACAGAGAGATCATACTAAGACTCAGTCCCCTTGGCATAAAATCCCCAGTCACCAAGGAATGGCTTGAGACTCATGCTGACCCATGTGGATCAAAGACTTCCTAGGCCTCTCTGTGGATGGGTTTGTGTTGCTGTTGTTGCTGTTGTTGGAATTAGGCTGATCAATCTTTCTTCCAAGGTGTCTTGGAGTGGATTTAAACTTTCTACCTTTTGGTTAGCAGCCAACTACAGTAACTGTTTGACAACCTTGTGAATCTTGTCTTAGCATAGGATTGGCCATTCTTCTCGTCGTCTGAAACTTTATGCCAAAGTATACAATCGGATGACACTGTGGACTTTTAGGGAGAAAGAACAGTGGGGCCAACCCAGTGACCGCTTGGACGGAGAAGGGTGAGGGAATCTGATTTACTGTTTGTAAATCCTTTTTAGGGTCACTATGAATCAGAATTGAATAGATGGCAGGGGGCTTGGGGTATATTAACTTACTACTGAAATGATGTTGAAGGAGCATTAGTTGATACCTCTCTTAGATTCTGTCCCTTGACAGATACAGTGTAGAAAAGTTGTGGAGGGGACAATAGACAGCTTCATTCTATCTTTGGAATGAAAAGGGAATGTAGCATTTTTGGAGTCCTTTGTTGTAAAGACATCTCTAAAGTAAAGAAAGCTATGTTTGCAAGAATTTACTAAGTCCTTACCACCCATTCTTCATAAAAACAAAAGGGCCACTGCCCCTTTGGGTCTTTAGTAGATTAGGGACTTGGAAGAATTAGGTTGATGGGGGTTTCTTTTCAGAGAAGACACGGAGTCTGTGACAGATTGATATGCTGAGGGATGGGGAGGGGAGCTGAGAGGTATGGGTAAGGTTGTTCCAAGATCTGGCATTGTCACCAGCTGGAAACTTGGGACCTTCATAACATTTGGTTAAGTTTAATCCTGTCTGGGCTTCCTCACTTGCTTTCTTGAATTCCAAATTCCCATTTGTTGGGAGCTCTAGCATGGCTATACCCAGCAACTCTTTGACCAAGAACCCCACCTCTCACCTCTCCCTTCTGGACACCTGGGGAGGATGAAGGAGAGACTTCTTTGAATATACAGAAAACAAAAACTTAAATCTTCAGTATCTCTCCCCCTCCCCAATTACTCTCAGTGGAACATAAATATTTCAGATGACTGAAAAGTCCCACCTTCAATGTCAGACCTTTTCAGAAGTCAACATTTTCCATGGAACAAATTCTCCAAATGACCACTTATCTTTAAAAACAGAGGCCACAGAGTTTAATTGATTTTTATTTTTGATGATGATTCTGTTCTTTCAAATCAGCCTGATGGATGGCACTCTACTGTGATCATAAAAGTGGGTGCTTACGAGGTTCCCCAAGATGGACTACATGCTGTTCTGAGTGCGTTTCATGAATTAATTTACTCCTTTCACCAACTCAGTCACAAAGTCCATTCAGGATTTTGCAGAGGAGAGATTGGGAAATTTGTCTCAGACCATAATCTAGCAGGCAGAAGAGTTGGGATTCAAACCCATGGTGGGGACGTTTAAAATCTGTGCCCCACCCCCACCCCCAGCTCCTGCTTTCCCCCGGCTGTCACAGGCAAGATCCTTCCAGGACTGGTGGAGGCTTGTGTCCCATTGCTGGCCTTTGGTGCTCACTCTTCCTCCTCTCTGGAAAGGTATCGCTGTGGGCTTCCTCAATGTCAATGTTTTTCACCCAATCCCCTTTTCCTCACTCTTCCTATCTTTCCATTTGCTGCTATTCATTGATATGCTGGGAAATTAGAACTAAAAAAAACTAGTTAGAACTGTGTGTCAAAACAGGAGGAGCCTAACGTGCTCCCTTACTCTTAAGTGTATAATAAGTGTCTGTGACTTTGTGAACAATTTTTATTTTAAATGTGTTCAAAGGGCTTGGTTTCAGGGGCAAAAGGAAAGCCAGCAATTTGTAATTGCCTAACAATCCACATAACAAGAGCTGCTAGTATATCGTAAATTTCTATTCTCTTTCTACCCTTGTATTTAATGTCTGTTACTTCATTTAAATTCATTGACAATTTGTCACATGAGGGGACTTCAAAAAGTTGTGGAAAATGAAACTGAAAGATAAAAATAAAGACACAAACTTTGCAAAACAAAACCCGTCTTGAAATGAGATATCTATCTCTAAGTTGTTGCTTCCTTTAGGGCATTGTCTCCACAAGCTTCTTGGAAGTATCCATGCTTGTATCAGTCTTTTTACCCAAGGTTTACAATCAATTTAAATGTTCTTGTGCAAATTTTAAAAAATAATTTGATTTTATTATGGGGCAAAAATTTTCTACAGAAGTTTATCTACCATTTGTGTTTCTTCTGTCATCTCCTTTAAAAGACATCGTTTTTATTGTAATTTAGGTGAAAGGTTAAATCATAGATCATGAATTTTAAACTCAATCATTTATACACATTTTGTTTCAACTTATCCATTACAATCCCCTCAATATAGTATCCTAACACACTGCCTTCTCGTTTCCTGCTTCCATAGCTCCTTTTTTTCCTAATGCTCTGCTCTTGGGTAAATGTTGCCCTTTTACTTTTAAAGGGTCAATTATTCTAACATGATACTGGATTCCATTCTAGACCTGAATGGTGACGTAGGGCCATAGTTTAGGTGGTTCTCTGAGCCTCTATTTGACCAATAAGCCACCAGGTCTTTCACAATTCCTCTGTTCTGTTCTCCATGTTTCTCCCTACTCTACCCAGGATCTTCTAGTATGATTCTTTTCAGAGAAATGAGTAGTGGTAGCCAGGCACTATCTAGTCTTCTTGGTCTGAAGGTTATGGAAACTGAATTGTTTCCATCTATCATTTGTTCTTTGTCACTCTTCTTATCTCCCTATGGACAGAGAGGAATATTTGCCCTGTTGGTGGCTGCTCCTTTTCACACCCTGCTGCCACTCACCAGAGGAGGATGGAGGGGATTTTCCTTGTGAACCAGCTAAGCCAAAGCGCCTTTGTCTGCAGAGACTATGATTCTAAATCGAAGGTCCAGTGACCCCTTCCCTGATTACATAGAAAAAGGGTTTCCTTACTTTTCCCTTCTGTGCTCTGCCACATTCTTGGATGTATTTACAGCAAAGGTAAATACACAAAAACACAAGTATCTTCTGGGAGGCCTATATTTCATGGATTCCCAAACTTAAATGTCCTATTGCTCCCTTTTTAGAAAACAAAAATTAAAAAACAAAAAATTCATCACCCCCCTGGGAATGAAAAACTTTTGTACTGTCACCCATAAGCCTGGATTATCTACTTTTGCAGCCTCTCTGCATTGCTCCAGCACATCTCATGGGGCAGTATTACACCCTTTGGGAAAGACAGCTCTGTCTACTCATGGGTGTTTCCACTCTCCTTCTCACCTCTGTTTTACCTGCATCACTTATAGATCACCCCCGTCACAAGCTTGCGGAAGTTAACAAGCTTGGCCTCGCTGCCTTTACCTCTTGCCAGTGTCCCAGAGTCGCCCTCTGCCTCCACCATTTCCCCCTGACCTCCCACTTATTGTAGATTGCCTCCCCTTCACTCAAGTTAATATTTGCCCACCCTTTTGCCCCTGACTTCCCTTCCCTTTTTCGGCTCCAAACCGTAGGTAATCATCAAAGAATGCCTTCTTTTGTGTGAAAACCTTTTCTTGACTTTTGGATAATAGTGGTCTCAATAGAGTGGCATTCCTGTTGCTCCCCTAGGGGCTTTTTTCAAAGCGATGCCTTAGCCTTCCTGGTGCTTCAATTTAGATTCTGTTCAGACACAGCAAGGGAGCAGGAGTTTATTCTGGTGCAAAATTCTTATAAAAAGAAATACATGCATAGCATTATCATGATACATACTTCCTTGAGTCTTTTAAAGAACCCTTGAACTCTTGCTGTTACAGAATAAGAGAGTATGGCTCTTCAAGGTTAGTGGACCTGGATGTAGTTAATAAGTGAGACTAAAGTGTATTTTAACCACAAAGTCCTTGCTTTTCTCACTCCTGCTTATTGTTGGTCTCATCACCGTGGGACATTGAGAGTTATGCTGTGAAGAAGCCCTGCTGGTGCTGACGAGTGTGCTGGGCTGCGAACCCCAAGGTCAGGGGTTCCAAACCACCACCAGAAGCTCCTCTCTTGAATGATGAGTTTATCTACTCCTATAAAGGTTTACCGCATCTGAAACCCTATTCAAGGTCACTGTGAGCTGAAATTAACTCGGTGGCTGTGGATTTGGTTTGGGGTTTGAGGCGAAGAGCAGATTTCATGAACTAAGTGATTTGAGGTTGTATGCCAGAATTGGGTGAGTACAAGAAATTGTGTGAAGGTCTAGTTAAAGAATTCTCAATATTTGTAATGCGCAACCCAAAATGAGATGATGGGCTAAAGTTGGAGGCCTTCAATCGGTAGAAGCCCACCTCAGGGTTACTGCAGTGGGGTGGGAGGGGTGAGTAAAGACAAGGAAGGAGGGTGAATGATAAAGAAACAAAGCCTGGAGAGACTTGGGCTGTTAACAGAAGCTGTGACCATGCTTGGAGGGGGTGATGGAGCCAGGTCAAGGGTGGCTTTCACACTTCTTGAGCATCTGATCTGGTGAGCTCCATTTGAGAGAGATCAGTGAGTTTTGAGCTATATGGAAAATGAGGTTCTGTCAGCTGATTAGGTACTCCTGGTGATGCTGTGGTTAAGCTTGTCGGGCAGCTAGCCAGAAGGTCAACAGTTTGAATCTGCCTGATGCTCCATAGGAGAAAGACAAGGCTCTCTAAACCCATAAAGGGTTAAAGCCTCAAGAACGCACAGGAACAATTGTTCTCTGTCCTATAGCATTGCTATGAGTCAAAATCCATTCAATGCCAGTGAGTTTGGGGCTTGGCGACCTGATTTTACAGACCGTAGAACCTCTGCAGCATAGATATCCAAATTTATTTTGTCATTACCCCCTGTTCTAGAAGAAAAAAATTACTCAGCACCCTTTTGGCCATTAAAAAATTATGACCTGTAGCCCATAATTCACTATCAAATGCAAGTATCTGCTTTAGTAGCTCCCTCCATCATACTCAATGCTTATGAGTCTTAAGCAATATCCACTGCCACCCAGAAGATTCCGAGTCTTAATCAATGTGAGGTTATTATTATTATAATTATTTCATCACAAGATTTCTGGAAAGAGGATCATATCTGGTTAGCAGAGTTCCTCTGAGGGGGTCCTCTGGAGGACAGACAGCACACCGAGGAGATGAGGAGTATGGGGATGACAGTGAAACCGAGCGGGACCCTTGTTAATATGGTCAATTCCTCGATCAAACCTTACCTGAAGCTGGATATACCTCAGGATGCCAGGTGATAATATAAAACCTAGCCTTCTTGTCGCTTAAACTGGGTTGGGCTGGATTTTCTGTGACAGGCAATATGAAAAATTTTGGAGACTTGGGACAATAAGACACTCCATTCCTTTCTTCTGCTAACAAGCTGTCTACCTTCACTTCTGGTTATATAATACTGAGCATGACTGGCACATTCTGGTACATTTTTTTAATCTTTAAAGACAGATCAGCTTATTTAATCCAGACAAGTAGAATCAGACTTTCCCATGGAAAGAAGATCAGGGAGACAGGATGACCTACAGACACATAACTTAGAAGTTCGGTGAGAAGTCAAAAGAAACACAGCCACTCCAAAATCTTCTATATTTAGGGATGAGGGTAAAACCGTGTTTTCATTTTCTTCCACTGCACACAGGACTCAATGTAAGATGGCCTATCAGAGATTAAATGAGGCATTTGCCTCACCTCCCTTTAAATCCATGATCTGTTCCTGGTAGATCTAAAAATAATCCCTCCTGTAGGAACACAAGTGCCAGGGAGTCTCACAGCCTGGTGTTTCACCTCCAATCATCTTTGTCCTCTTGGAAGGGCTGGCAAGTGGGCAATGCTAACTTTTTCTAAAGAGTGACTTCAGTTAAAATAAAGGACACAGGTGAGCAGAGAGTGCTGGAAACCTGCTTCCCTAGCATGAACTCTGCCTCTGTGTTCAGGGGCTGTCGGATTGCTGCCCATCACTGAACAATAATGACACTAATAATGAAAAGGGCTAATGAGCATTTTGTAGTAAGCACACTGTTCATTGCCTTACGTGGAGGTGATGGCTTCATCCCTACTCCACAAGATAATGGACTTTCTACCTCAGAATGCATTCATCTTCCTTCAGCAGGAGGGGCCACCAGCTGACCAAGAAAAGACTTCTATGTCGTTATTTCCAGAGCCTGAGCCTTGTGAATGCTGCCAGGGAAACTTGCAGAAATTCAAGCCCGGGACTGAACCAGATTGAATTTTACCTGTGGAGGAGGGGCTGGGGTGGGATGCAAAAGCAGTAAACAACTTGTCACCTGCTGGGATGACCCAGAATGAACTTTCCCTTGCGCCTCCTCTGGCACCCATTTTTCTGGGGTGCCAGTTCTCATCCCTCCGTCCCCAGGCAGTGCTGGAAATCGCCATGGTTACTTCTCCATTGCACCAAGTTGGAAATCCACTTTGATATCATTTTAATCTTTGTAAGCTCCAGGCTAACTGTGGGTAAATCTAAGAAGACTTTTTATCAGGATACTGACCCTTCTCCCCAGAGGCCCCCCTCCCCCAACTTAGGGGGTATTATCTGCCGCCAGCCACTTTTCAGTACTTCCTCTAACCTGCAGTAACGGAGACTTCAAACCGACAGTCTTGTCAGAATGAATGAGCCTAAATCGGCATCCTCCAGTCAGCCCGCATTCTGGCTCCTAACAAGGACACTTTGCCTCTGGTGTCAGGCACTTGCCTCAGCCCAGAGCTGACAGAGGGCTGACATACGGCCTGGGGTCTGGCTGATAATGGTCCATGTCATTTACATCCCAGTGGCATCATTGAATACCTGCCTCCCTGCGTTCGCCCTCTTGGCTGTGGTTGTCGCATGGGCACAGAGCCCACAGAGTCAGGGAGCAGACACCACCAGCATGTCCCAGTGACAGTCATTGATGTGGGAGGGCTCCAGATGAGGGAGAGAGGTGCGACTCTCAAGTCCCTCTGTGGTTTTGGGAGCTGGGTTCTTCCCTGCTTCCTTCACTCCATCTAATGCACATGCGAGTTTCAATGACGCTACAGAAGACACCACCCACCCCCCGCCCCATCTGTGTCACTTTAGTCCTAAAGCATGTTTGCTAAACCTTGTTTCCCTAGTGTTCTTAAGTTTTCTACTGTTCTATTTAAGAATTGAGAGTCAAAAGCTGCCCCGTTAGCACATGCCGTACCTTAGAGCCAGGGAAATCAGAGCCACATGGCTGAGGGTTTTCTATGAAAATTTTCTCATAATGGGTCCACATCAACCCCATGAAAATGTCCACATTACGGCGTCCTAAGAAGCCTTAACAAAAATGTCAAGGGAACAGAATGAGGCCTTCGGGGTGGTGAAGTTATATGGGTTCTGTACAAATTAAGTTGAAATTGCTTGATTATTAGGCTTATCTGATCAATTAAAAGAGCTAGTTGGAACGAAAGAAATCTACTCTTCCGGTGTAATTATCTAAGCTAGTTATATCGCCTAAGTCATTATCATGTCTGGGTATCAAGTCAAGAGATTCTGACAGCCTAACCAATGGGCCCAACTGTGAATTATTTTGTTAAGGGACAAGCCTAATCATGGATATTCTTAATATTTTATTATCATAAACCCTTAGTATCTCAGATAGTCTTTAATATGGTATGAACTTATATCGCTACATATCCTCCCTCAGACTATTTGCAATATCTCTTCTGTTCCTGGTAAGTAGCCCTGAATGTTGCATATTAATTCTGCCTGGAGTGTGGTTGAAGCCTTAAAATAGATCCCAAGTCACACCTAAACTGAAGTGCCAAATGTCATCCTTTAGACAAAAATCAAACTAAATAAAAAGCTCAGAACTTTCCACCATTATCTACTTGATAGTGTGTCACGTGACTTCATTTAGAGCTTTTATGGAAGAGAATAAGAGCAGTCAACAGATAACTAAAGTCAACATATTTTGAAACCGAAGGCATTTTCTTAACGCTACTGTGTCTCTTATGCCTGGGAAAGCTGAACCGTGAGTCGGGAAAGCTGGAGAAGAGATGATGCCTCTGGATGGTGGCATTGGTGAAGAAGACGGGAAGTGCTGTGGGCTGCTTTTCGGAAAAACAAGGCTGTCTTGGAGGACGTACGGCCAGAATGTCCTTCAGAAGTCAAGGGACCGGCTTCATCTCATTGTGCTTGGTAAAGCAGAGAGAGAGAGAGAGAGAGAGAGAGAGAGAGAGAGAGAGAGAGAGAGAGACCAGGGAAATGAGGAAGATCTTGAGGGTGATGGCTGATAGATGGCCACCGCGGTTGCAGCAAGAGACTTGTGAGGGTGTGGCAGGACTGAGCTGTGCTTCTGTTCTGTTGAAAAAAGCATGGAGTAGGAACCAACTTGCTGGTAACAACAACAGCAACAAGAACAACAACATGGTGTTAAAATTGGTTTTCTTTTTTTGTTATTTTTGGCAGTGGGATGGGGGTGGGGTGGGAAATCCTCATAAACGTATTTAATAGGATCTGGTGAGAATGAACCAATAATGAACCGTCTGCTAGTATCTTTTTATTAATTTTTTTATTATGGAAATACACACCAAGACACATAGGCCACCTGAAGACTTTCAACACTCATAACTTAGTGACACCATTGATGATATTCTTGACATTGTGCTTCCAAGCTGAGAAGCGTTTTCTGAATCACTTCACCATCACGAGCCAATTTTGTTCTTTTGTGGTATAACCAGCATTGTAACAATCGGCTGGAGTACCAAAGGGTTCCTGGATCTCCAACAAACATGGAATGTTTGCCCTGTGTTGACAGTCCATAGCCTCCAGGAACAACCCCCATTGAAGATATTGGAAGTAGCCAATTTGTTTTTGGTACTTGGGCACAACTGAATGAAAAAGCAGTAAGTGATCATTGACTCAAACACACAATTATTTCCCTCAAGACTAAGTCCCCGGGTGTAAAGGAGCAGAGAAGCAGTTAATAAAGCAAATGAGATGGGGTGCCTAATCCCGCTTAGATGACAGCCAGATTCCTCTGTGTATCTGTGTCCATATGGAACAGTCAAAACAAAAGAAAGAAAAATCATTGATTCTGCTTTACTTGAATTTAAGGAGATAAATATGTACCCTGCAACAGAGGAAATGGGGCTTCTTAAACAGCTAAATACAAGGGTTTGAGGATCTCTAGGAGAAAGGGCTACCATCCTCTGTCTCTCTAAAGAGGCATAGCACACTGCCATGGAGTCAATATGAACTCCTGGGGCCCTCGAGGATGGCGTAGAACTGGCCTCTTGACTCTGAGACCATAACTATTTATGGGAGTAGACAAACCCATCGTCTCCCTCAAAACTGTTGGTGGCTTCAAACTGCTGGCCTTGGGGATTTCAGGCCAATTGTGTAACCACTAGGCCACCAGGGCTCCCATAGAAACACAGGGCAGTATAATGTGGCCAGTGACGTGACTTCCATCCTGTGAGAGCAGACTGTAAGCCAGTTGGCGTTCTCTTCCCATGTTCCATCATAATAGAGTGTATCTGGGCACATGACTGCCCTGCTTGAGACCTCCTGTTCCAACGTCCGAGGAGCCCTGGTGGTGGAGTGGTTACAAGTTGAATTGTGATCCCCAGGGTCGGCGGTTCAAAACCACTAGCAGGTCCCAGGAGAAAGACTGGGCGTTCTACTTCCATAAACAATTTCTGCTCCCATAGACACTGACTCAATGGCAGAGAGAGGGAGAGGGAGAGCACCTGTGTCCATTCCAAGGGGAGATCGAGTTCTCTGGTGAAATGTGAATGAGTATACCAAGTGAAACTTCTGTGTAACTTACGGGCAAGGAAGGGTCTTGCTCAAGGGAGCTCCTGTCATCTTCCCTTTGAGACATACACTCTGGAAAATGGGTGTGAGAGTGTCTTTGACCCAAAGATGGATTCAGTTCCTAACTGCTGTGCCTGTGAAATAATGTCTTTGGCCATGTTACCCGTTCACATGGGGGAATACTGGGGGAGGTTGGGTCCTAATTCAATACAGCTGGTGTTCCCTCCAGTCACTTTTTTTTCCAGCGCATTTATTTATTCCCATAAATGCAAACGAGATAAAATGAATGCTTTCGAGACACTGACACATAGAGGGGCAACTACCATGGCCCAATGGAGACAGAGGTGGCTGTGATGGAGCTACAAGGCTAAGAAATGTCTAGGGGCCACCAGACGCTGGGAAAGACAAGAGGGAGGGGTGGTTTCTTCTAGAAGTTTCCAAGAGAGTAAGGCCCTGCTAACTCCTTAATATTGAACTTTTGGCCGCCAGACATGGGAGACAAGACATTTCTTTTTTTTTTAAACCACTTAATTTATGGTGGTTATAGCAGTTCTAAAAACAAACAAGCAAACAAAACCCCCTCACTGTCATGGAGTGCAATTCCACTCATAGAAAGCTTTTAGAACAAAGTAAAAATGACCCTTTTGGGTTTCCAAGACTATAAATCTTGATTGGGACAGAAAACTTCATCTTTCTTCCATGGAGTGGCTGATGGGATCAAACTGTGGATCTCGAGGTTAGCAGCCCAATCTGTAATCCACCAGGCCACCAGGGATTCAAATAGGAAACTAATACATCTTGTAAATTCTACAGTCTTCTGGTTGGAAGGAACTTGGGTCCCTTGTGACTTCAAAGTACAGGACTGCATCCATTTCCAACTTCTACCCTGTTGTTCCACTATCAGTGTAACCTTCACCCACCCAAGCTAAGAAAGCATACCTATCCAGCTTAAAGAAACAACCACGAGGTTCCCAGGTGTATCCTGTTGACCTTTCTAAAGTCTTTTACCAAAAATAACAACCTCATGCCTGCCCAAGTCTAACTTGAAGCATTATCTCCTAGGATCCTAATTTTGTGGGGGAGACTATCACATCCTAGAACAGCTTGCGCATTATAAAAAGAACCCTATGAATAAGTTAAAGCTTATGCACTGGGTAACTAACTTCAAGATGAGATGTTCAAAACTACCAGGCACTTGGAGGAAGATGGATAAAGCTTTCATCTCCTGTTAAGAGCGACAGTCTCAGAAACCTACAGGTGTGGTTCTACCCTGTCCCAGAGTCACTCTGAGTCAGCATAGTTACTATGGCGGTCAGCTTGGTTTGAGTGTTGATGCTAAACACATTTCACTCACAGAGAAGCTGCCTGCTTAGTCCTTTTCTTAACAGTAATGTTCAGAGTGTAGGGATTTTAACATGCTTGTTTTCTCTGTTCGTCTCTCTATATACACACAGACACACACCCCACAGTATGTGTTATAATAACACCACACTGTGTTATAATAACAATAAATTAGAATGGCTAACTTGTAAGTCCAGTAAGACAAAGGGGCTGCTTCTCCTTCAGAGCTGGAAATGCTAGTTTTCAAAAGCTAAGAATGACTCTATGTTGCCCCATATTGAGTACTAGAAATTCTTACTTAGCTCTTGTGACACGATTGACCAGTTCAAGAAAAATATGACTTTTAATGGAATAATAGTTAGCTGAGGTCATTTCATATTGAGATGTAGACTCAAACCCATCAAAGTGTCCATGGAAAAGTTCAACCCAGATATATAATCCAAATACCTTTTCCTTAGAGAGGAATTGGTTGGTTTATAAAAACACTAAGCTAACATATTTCAAGAGTGCTACCTTACGTCCTTTATACACGTGGGAGGGAAATAGGGACAAGGGACACACGGCTATGTATAGATCTAATGCATCCACTCAGAGGTGTGAACAGGATCTACTGGAATAGACCCGGAGGGGAGCTGACTTCACACCTCATGGTAGCCCTACTTGTCTTTAGAGGTGGCGCCTATGCTCCTCTGCTGCTCCAACTCTTCTTTGTGAAAGATTTGACAGCTACGAATTCCTTCCAGATGTTCTATCTATTTAAGACACACACACACACACACACACACACATTCTATCAATGGGTGATATTTCGTATTCAGGTCAAACAGTAAAATATGCTTATGCGTATCTTGTGGCTCCCTGTATAATTAAACAAGTTATATTTTCAGCAGTTGCTTTTTCTTAAGTCAATAGATAACTCCTTCCTTCCTCCCCAGGGTCTGCTTTGAAGCTAACTGGCCTCCTAGTGGAAAGCAGAGAGGGAACAGAGCCTGAAACCGTTGTTGCTTGTTTACGGTGGGTGCTCCATGGCCCAGTGGTCCCCTGCCCTTCTATTGGCCTGCTTCCCTCCCATCCTCACCCCATGGCATTGCCATAGGTCATGGAGATTGGGTACCTGCTCTGGACTTCCACAGAGTGGTGAACACCAGAGGCTCGAGTAAGATCAGGCTGCTTTTCTAAGGCTCTTCATCAGAACAAAGAAAGTGCCGAGGAGGCATATTCTCCCCGGGGCTGGGGCTCACTTAGTTTTAGCTCTGTGAGTGTCCGGAAGAAAGGAGGGCGGGTGGCTTGGCAAACACCCTCACCAGAATTCTGAATGCTCTCGGGAGCAGTGGGCCTCCACCCTAAGGGTTGAAGTAAAACTACTGTGTTAAGCAGACTATTATTTCTATATTTTAGATGGCCAGTGACTTATTAGGTGCTGAATAATTACATTTTTAATTAATAAATCATTTTATTCAAGACTCTTACAGCTCTTATAACAATTTCAAAACATTTTCTTTCTGCTTGAGCCCTTGGTATTAGCTTCTTCCCCCCGCCCCTCCCTGCCTTACCCTCCCACCCTCATGACCCCCTGATAAATTAGAAATTATTAGGATTATTTTCATATCTTATCCTGTCTCCCTTCATCCACATTTCAGGTGTACTTCCTGTTGGTGGGGGGTGGGGTGGGTAATACATCAACCATTGTAGTCGGTTCCCCCTTTCTCCCCCTCCCCCACCCCCTCATGTTATCACTACTCCCATTACTGTTCCTGAGGGGTTTATCTCTCCTGGATTCTCTGTGTCGAGAGCTCTTATCTGTACCAGTGTACACATTCCGGTTCATCCATATTTGTAAGGTGTTGTTTTAAATAAAAATACTCAGTTTAGTCTAATAATATCAAGGAGAATGATAGGCAGAAGGGATACAACTGGGAACTTATTTTTTTCCTTACAGACAAAATGCTTGTTGACCCTTGCTCTTTCATGGATCCCCCCCCCCCCCTTCAGCAGTCCCCAAGGGCAGAATGGAAGTTCCCCACAGGATCGCATGGACCACTCTCCTTTCTCCCGCAGTGGTTTCCAAATGCCGCCCTTCCAGTGAGCAGCCTTTGCTGAACTGTTTCTCCCCCAGGGCAGCACCCTGCCCAGAGACAGGTCAGCTCCCTGCTTCAGGAAATACTTCAAGTCTTGGGGTCTCCAGGGGACTTCCGTCGGGTAGGCTCTGTGTGGGTCAGAATCCACGCGATGACGGTGGGTTTTGTTGTAGACTTCTTGTCGGTGCATGTTGTTAGGCGCCGCCGAGAGTCCGTTCTGACTCATAGTGGCAAGTATGGACCATCGCAATTCCAGCGGAGCCCGCACAATTGTTCTTCTGTTCAAGCCCATGGTTGCGCCCCCTGGGTCAAGCCTTCTCTGACTTAGAGGGTCTCCCCATCTCCTGCCGATCAAATATATATCTTTCTGTATACTTTCATGTAAATGGCAGTCATTTTAGTTACAGATTATGTTCAAAGGTTTAGACTTCCATTGTGTGTGTGCTGTAAAGAGGCACATACGTTTTAAAGAGCTACAAGAGTCCTCTCATTTGGGAAAGACCACATTTATTATTCTTGGAGAAGATGCTATAGTTGATATTGTTAGTTAGTTGTGCAGATAAAAAAAGCAAACGGTGACGACTTGGGAGGGGATGTCACCCTCTTGAATTTGTGTTTTAGGTTTTCTTGTTTTTCAGTATATGAAATCCAGGATTGATGAGCCTCTAAGGACAGCAAGTAGAATACAGTTGTTGTTGTTCTTGTTCTTGTTTGGGGGGATGTACAGTGATGGGGGTGAAGTAAAAATGTCAAGGGGTTCAAGAAGCAAAAGAATATTTTGAAACTGGTGGTAGTAGCAAGTGTACAATATTGCTGCATGGGGTGATATCTGTTTTAACTCCCAATAAAATGGTTTTGAAGAAAACAAAAGTTCTTGGAAAAGTGGAATGGCAAGATTTTCCCACAGACTTTTGAAGCCCACTCTCCCGCCCCTTGTATTTACTCATCATACATGGGAAGTACCAGCGGTGTCAAAAAGTCTGTGGGGAAATGCCACTGTTGGAAGAACTTTTAAAGCACTTATGTATTAACAACAGTGTGGCAACTCAACAGAGATACTTCACACTTCGATGTTGACTAGGCTGTCTTCACTGATTTGCACACCTGTAGAGTCATGGTCATGAAGTCCTCTTCCAGCTCACACTCAGTATTGAAATCCTTATTGGATTTAGATGGGATCATGATGACAGAAGTTCAGGTTCAGAAAGGAGAGAAGTCCTGCATTTTCCCTGATTTTATTTTTGAGAAAAAGACTGCTGAAGACATCATAGCCTGAACAGAGAGTTGTGGGTTAACCTATTTGGATGTTTGTTAAGTATGTTCTTGAGCCAAACAGATGCCTGGTTTTTCGGGGCATGGTTTCCCTCAAGGAAATGGAATATCCGGGGAGTGGTCTTATTTCTCCAGATACACAGTGGGTGATGGACTGGAGAAGGCAACTTCCATCAAAATCAAGTGGGGACCCAGTTGATCCCAGACACGAAGGTGGTGATTTTTTTAGAATGAGTGGTTTGAGTCTGAGCAGGTAAAGATGAGATTGTGGGCATTAAAAGTACCCACTCTAGTAGCCATTGTCAGCTATGTCTTACTTCATTAAATACTTCATTTCGTACCAACTGTTGGAACTAGAGGCTGTTTCAAGATCAGGGCAGAACGGCCAGGAGAAAACACACCAACAATGTGGAGTAGATGTTGGTGGTAATGATCAAGGGGGCCCATCTGGCCAGTTGATTGCTTCTGACATGGAGTGCAAGGTCCTTCTGGACTGGCTAGAGCTCTTGAGGACAGAGGCTTGAGAAATGGTGGAAGAAACTGATGGGGCAGCTGCCTCCAGTTCTGGGCTATAGTAATGCAGGCATATAAGATAAGGGTAATCTTCTTTGTAGAATTAGACTATTGGGATCCAGAATATGTGGGCTGAAGGTACCATGAGAGTCAGTCCTACTAAAAAGAGTAAAAACAATATGAAACAACCCCCTTCTCCTCTCCCCACCAAAAGTTGGACACACTGAGTTGGGAGACGATCAAAGAAGGTAGGCAAGGTAAAATTATGTTAGAATCACCTTCTGTCAGGCTGGGAGAGCTAATGGTGTAAAGTGGGGCATAGGCCATCTCAGCCCAGAACGTGCAGACTCCAGGACTCTAAAAAGTGCTTGGGCAAATACCATTTTCTCACAAACATATTGAAACACCCTCATATATACAAAGTGCTATAGTCTAAATGTGAGGTCATCAGGCTTTCCAAGAAAGGCCAGATAGGAAGTATTTTTGACTTTGCAGACCCTATGGTCTCTGAAGTTATAGCATGGAAGCAGCCACCAATAATTTGTCAATGAACAAGTGTCTACGTTCCAGCAAAACTATATTTATGTACATTGAAATTTGAATTTCATATAATTTATACACATCACAAACTATTCTTCTTTTGATTTCCCCCACCTCTCCAACCATCTAAAAATATGAAAATCCATTCTTTTGCTTGCCAAACTTACAGACAGAGAAGATTCTGCCCCCCTACAGAGTATTCTGAGAATTGTGGGGGAGTGGGGAACATTTGTTGAGTGTTCTACTAAAATCTTCCCTGAGCATTTACAAATATTGAAATCCATGTTATCTTATTATAAAGTATTTTTTCTTTTCTGGTATGATACTATCAAATTAGAAATGGGTGGAACGTTAGGCCCAACCAACAGACATCGAAAAAAAAAATTAGCACAGATGTTCTGTGCAATAAAGCAAAACAAAATTTAGGACATTGAAACGCTGGGGAAAAGAGATCCTGAAAAATTTCTAGAAAGCTGGGAAAAGCATATGAAAACTTATAGTATAGCTTCCATTAGTTATAGTGTCTAAATGAGTAAAACATCATGGTTAAATTATCTTTAATTATGTACACTATTTACACACATATTTATACCATCAGTAACCAGTTGCCATGGGAGCAGGGCTGTGCTCTACAGGTGCAGCAGTTACATAATCTACTGTCAACTTGAAGAAGGGGTGGAGTCTAGTCTGTCAATCTCATTTAGAGGGGCAAAAAAGGTAAACAGCTCACTGAAGGCCAGGGACACTCTCTCTGCTTTGTCTTCCTACTGACAAGACATAGGGAGCTACGCTGATAGAATCAGAGCCCTGGAGCTGGGGGAGCCATGTGGAGACCCACACTAGTGCTGAGCTGCTTCCATCACATGTGATAAGACTTTCCACCCACTGGCTTGTGATCTTGCTGTGCTTGGCATCATTCCATGTGTTGTGTGAGTCTGAAGAGGAATTTATTGACTGGTATTGGGCATATGGGCTAATATCTGACTTATGGACTTGATCTGGACTGGGCTGGGATGTTTTCTTCATGCATAATTACTCTTTAATATAAAGTTCTCTTACACACATATGAGTGTCTCTGAATTTGTTAGTGTTTCTCTAGTCAACACAGACTAGCGCAACAGGGCTTTTAATAGCTATAGTATTTCAGAAGTAGGTAACTAGGCTTTTCTTTCAAGGGACTCTCAAATCTTTTGGATATATGATGTATGCTGCGTAAATATACTGAGTGAAATGGATAAGGGCTGGTATCAGTCCTCACCCCCAGTTCCTCTGCACTTCAACCTTATTTTTGCTATAGGGATTGCGTCTCAACTAGCAATTTCACTCCACAGGGATTTTCAAGAAGCTGACCTTCAAGAGAAAGGAGGGAATCGGCTGCGACTGAAATAATGCTCATGAAGGCAGTGCATGTCTCAATGACCGAGCTATCTGCAGGGAGCCCCACTCTGCTGGACTCGTTGGAAGACATGTGGATGGCAGGTGCGTATATTCCTGGACTATAATGAAAGGAGAGAGACCATTTGGAAAATGCATGGCCAATAATCATATTTGTTACACATTCCGCTATAGGATATAAAAAGTCATTGCTTTCTAGCTCCTAATGAGCTATTTTCGTTTGCCCACTTATTAGGCTTCCCCGAGACTCAACCCTCTGGGCAGCTGTCAGTCATTACTGTGAAAGGACACAGAAGGGCATGGCTATTTTGGGAGAGAAAATACCTCATTTCCCCTTTAGTTCTATTAAAGAGAGGTTCAGGGATCTTATATTCAAGGCAATGTGTATTTCATACTCAAACATAGAAATGGATTGCCAAATGGATGTGGCCTCATTTCACCAAGTCCAGCCTCCCCCATCCGGGAAACACCATGTTCCAGGGAAAGGAGCAGGATCCCAAAGGAGATTGTTGAGGCTTACTTTATTCGACACCTTTAACAAGGGGCAATGTAGGGCAGACATCTTATCATGATCACCACTTATGTTTTTTACCCCTCCAGTCAGAAACAAAACCCCCAAACAAGTCAAGCAGTACTAATGAAGAAATATAATTTCCCATGCTAGGTGCCAGGCAAACTCCCTCTGATGAACGAGAAGTACGTAAACCTGACAGGTGAATTGCAGGTGACCAGTCCTCCCTCCCCACGTCTTTGGAGTCCAGGCATTGCAAATGAAAGAAGAGATGATCTGTCTCTTTAATGATGGCTTTTGATTCTGAGAATTCATTTTTTTTGTGCTGAAGATCTAATTAGTGATCCTGGCTCTATCAGTGGAAAGTGTTCAATAGAATTTATTGTCGTCAATGATTATTTCAGGAGCTACCTGCTTTGTCTCATTTGTTTGTTTTTTGGTTCCATGTTGGAGAAATTCTCACTTGTTTTTTAAAAAGGTTGCCCTGTTACTTTTTTGTTTAAGTTAAAGATCAATCTACTATTGAATGCATTTTAAATAGGCTTCCTTTTGATGTTGACCCAGTATTGGAAGGACCAGGACAAAAGGAAAACTAATATGAAGATCCTACTTCACAGGCGGGGTAGAGCCCTACATTCAGCAACTCTTAGACTTATCTGGATTGCAAACATGACTATTGCCTGAAGGAACTATGATCCATTTCTCCCACCCTCCTCAACAGCATTTTCTGTGGTTATGTGTGTGTGTGTATATATATATATATATACACAAACAAATGTATATATATATATACAAAACAAAATATATGTAACAAAAAGGTCATAGTTTCAGCCATTTCAAATGCAGAGACATTTTCCATTGTCTGCATTCTTCATGCTGTACAACCGTATGTGCTTCCAAATAGCTTGCTTTTCCTTAACAAATGCACAGTGCCCCTCCTATAATACCATTCTGTTGCCTCCCCCCACCCACCTCTGTCAATACACCTTGGTCTCTATGCATCTGCCTGCTCTGAATATTTCATCAAAGTGGAATCATATGCTCATTGTCCCTTGGTGTCTGCCTGATTTCACTGAGCATCATGGTTTTCAGATCGAGCCATGTTGTGGCATGTATCAGGACTTCGTGTCTCTTGCAGACTGAGTCGTTGTATCCCAGTATGTGCACGTGGCAGACTTTCTCGCTCCATTCATCTGTTGAGGAATGGGCTGTTGTCCATTGTGGTTCTGGCAAATAGCGCGATTCTCACTACAGATGGACAAGAACCTGTTTGAGACTCTCCTTTCAGTACTTTTGGACACCTCCTGAGGAGTGGAATTGCTGGGCCATAAGACCAGTCTATAAGGAACGTTGGGAGGAACGTCCATGCTGTTTTCCAAGGGCAGTGTCACTGTACAAACCTAACAGCCGTAGATGAGGATGATTCCAATTTCTTCACATCTCTGCCCACTCTTGTTCATTTCCGATTTTCTGACTGTAGTCACCCCAGTGAGGGGCATGTGGCATCTCCCTGAGGTTTGAGTTGAATGCCCTTAATGACTAATCAGAAGCCCTGGTCAAGTAGTGGATTCCTCACTGGGCTTCTAACTATAAGGTCGTCAGTTAGAAGCCACTAGTTTCTCCCTGAGAGACAAATGATGTTGTCTACTCCTATAAAGACCTACAGCCATGGTTCTTAATTTTTCTAATGCCATGACCCTATAAAACAGTTCATCCTATTGTGGTGACCCCCAACCATAAAATTATTTTCATTGCTACTTCATTACAACACTTTTGCTACTGTTATTAATCAGGTGACACCCTCTGAGAAGGTAATTCAGTCCCCAAATGTGTCAGGACCCACAGGTTGAGAAAAGCTCACTTAGAGTCTTTGAAACCCCCAAGAGAAGCTCTGTAAGGATTTAGAGTCTTAGAAACCCACAGGGTAAGATCTACTTTGTTCTGTAGGGTTTCACGGCAATGAATTTGCAGGTGTGTATTTGGGCAATGACTAGTGGCATTTTTCATCTTTCTATGTGCATAATCACCTTTTATATGTCTTCGTCAGTGAAATGTGTACTCAGTTCTTTGCCTCTTCTTAAAATAGGCTGCCTGTCCTTTTTCATAATCAAGTTGCTGAAGTTCTTTTGATATTCTGGGACCTGCTTTCAAAAATCTAAATGAATACATTAGTGACACTTGAAATAGTATTTTGGTATAGGACAAGACAAGCAACCCACATACGATTAGCTTTCAAACCTGCCACGCCATGTAGAAGATGAGGGACTTCATGCTCTTTGACTTCTTTGACACAAAGGGCTGACAAATGGACAGAACAATAGAGAAAGCTGGTGTAATGTTTACAATGTACTAACGAGAGCCAAAATTCTGAGTTACATAAATTTGCAATCCAAAGACCACTGTTGGCAGTGAACATCAAAACACTATGTGCGGTTGTTTCCTGCTGCCAAGAGGAATCCTGACTCTGAGTGATTCCTAACAAATTGGTGGCCCCTCTGGTCCCAACTCATGGTGGTGGCAGCTTGCTTGGAATGTTGTGAACCAGGGAATTAACACAGGTGGATTTTCAGGTGGAGACAACCAGGTCTTCCTCCCTAGTCTGCCTTCATCTATGACAGTGGTTCTCATCCTTCCTAAAACCATGACCCATTCATGTAGTTCCTCATGTAGTGGTGACACCCCTCCCCCCAAACCATAAAATTATTTCCATTGCTACTTCATAACTATAATTTTGTTACTGTTATGAATGGGGGTGGGGGAAGGGAGGTCCACGACCCACAGGTTGAGAACTGCTGGTCTAGAAGCTCTGCTAAAATTTCTGAGCATGATTTCGATGTGCAAGCTACTACTGACATGCTGAGGCAATTAGCAACAGGTTGCTATTAAGAGATAGGTCATATGAATACATTCTTTCAATATTGTCTGGTTTTCTGATGCAGTACAGAGGAGCCTGTGAGAACCAGAGCACAATGTTTTGTTTCTCTGGGTCCCACACACTTTTCCTTCCTTGACAGGTTTCCTGCTTACAGAGGTTCTGGAGCTCAAGGGTTTTACACTAGGTCATCTCAAAGTTTATATTCATCTTGTTTGCACTTAGTTGGCCAATTGCTTCAGTCCTTATTGAAACCATTCTTCCTCTAGCAGATCCTGCTTAACAATTGTCTAAAGAATCCAAGGCACTAACATTCCACATGCACCCTGTTTCCCAAGAGGCCATTTGAAATTGTATACAAAGGAGAGAAAGAGCAACAAAAACCAGGAGGAAGTGAGCCTGATGAACAGGATAATGCCCCTTCCTCCTGAGAAGCCCACATTCTTATTCTTGTACTCTGTGAATACCTGTAGATACCTTGACAAAGGGGGATTAAGATGTCCAATCAGATGACCTTGAAATCAGAAGATCATCATGTTTTATCCAGATTATTGTCCTTTGATGCTGTCTCCTAGGGATCTCAACACCAAACCTGATGCTGTGGATACATGTTAGGCTGCAATCTGAAAGATCGGCAGTTCTGAACCACCAGCAGCTCTGAAGCAGAAGCAGTCAGCAGTGACTCAGGGTGAGTTTTTTCATTTAGAGAGCTCTCAAGTGACAACATAGAACTACTATAGGGCTTTCTAGGCTGCATTATTTCTAGAACAGTTGATTGAGAATTTACTTGGCAGCAGCGAGTTTTGGTGCCCCCTGGTGATTCTAGTTCTGCAGCTAAATGAAAGGTGGAGGCTCAGGCCCCCTCAGTCTCTGTCACTCTACTTTGCCCTACCAGTGGGAATCAACATAAAATGATAGGTTGGTTTGCCTTTTGTCTTTGGTCGGGCAAAGTGGTGCTTTGGTGCTGTCCGATGGGTTCTGCCTCATGGTGACCACTGTGAAAAACTGAATGAAGCCCTGCTTGGTCCCATGCCATCCTCCTCCTTATTCTGATGTTTGAAACCATGGTTGCGGTCACTGTACCCATCCATCTTGTTTGCTGCCTTCCACTTCTTGGTCGCCCTGCAGCCTTACCAAGCACGACATCCTTCTCCAGGAGCCGGTTTCCCCTGATAACATGTCCAAAGTACTTGAGACAAAGTCTCACCATCCTTGCTTCTAAGATGCATTCTAGTTGTATCCCCTCCAAGACCGACAGCGTTGCTTATTCTTTTGGCAGTCCATGGCACTGTCAATATTCTTCAGCAACAGCATCATTCAGAGACACATTTCTTCGATCTTCCTGATACAGTGTCTAACTTCCACATGCTTAGGAGGGGATAGAAAATGGCATGGCTTGGATCAGGTGCACATTCATCCTCAAAGTCACATCTTCCCTCCTCAGCACTCGACAGAGGTCTTGTGCTGCAGATATACCCAGTGAAATGTGGTCTTCGACTGCTTGACTGCTGCCTCCTTGGTCATTCACGATGTATCTGGCCAGATGAAGTCCTTGAAAATTTACATCTTTTCTCCGTTTATCACAATGCTATTTCCTAGTTCAGGTGTGAGGATTAGTGTTTTCTTTATGTTGAGTTGCAATCCATAATGAAGACTGCAATCTTGTTCTGCATCAACCTGTAAGTACTTCATGGGAAGAGAGGGCCCAGGGGTTGGTCATAATCAGGACTTTCCATGTGAGAGAGACCTCAAAGGAATCTGGGTGAGGAGGATTTGAAGTGAGAGACTCAGCTAGCCAGTGCTGCCTTCAGAGAGGCAGTAGGATCTCCAAACCAAATGAACCCAACTCCTTGCCACTAAGTCATTTATGACTCAGAGTGTCTTGGAGTATCTGACTCCCAGGTGAATCTCCAAGACTATAATTCTTTATGGGAGTAAAAAACCCAATGTTTTACCTGAGAACCATCTAGTAGTTTTGATCTGTGGACCCTGTGGTTATCAGCCCAATGCATAACCCACTATGCCACCAGGGCACTTCTAAGTTCTAGAACAGCTGTTCTCAACCAGTGGGTCTCAACCTCTTTAGTGGTCGAACACCTCTTTCACAGTGGTTGCCCGTTTCATCACAGTTGCAAAATGAGTTATGAAGTAGCAAGGAAAATAACTTTACGGTTGGGGAATTGCCACAACATGAGGAACTTCATGAAAGGGCTGCAGCTTTAAGAAGGTTGAGAGCCACCGTCCTATAGGTCACTATCAGTGGGGCTCACGTCTAGAATGGCAGTGGGTTTTTAGGACTCTGGTGGATTGAGTATGTGGTCATGAAAAAAGTCTGTGGACCTCTGCTGGCTACTTCATGGGAAGAGAGGACTCAGGGGTTGGTCATAATCAGGACCTTCCATCCTTCCCTGCCTCGCATTACTTCATCCTTTAATTTAGTTTTGGTCTCCAATTGTGCGATCAGAGAGGTAGGTTGGCTGACAATGTGGTTAACGTTTTTACATCTTATAAATCTGAAAGCTCCTGTCGTTTCAGTAAAGCTTCAAAGTGCCTGAACATCACTTTCCAGGTAGATCTTGTTGAAAATCATGAATTCTACAAATTTGTGAAAGACATATTGTAGTTCAGTGCTGTGTTGGACCTTATAGTATCACAAGTTTTGAGTCTCTTTACAAAATATAATTGACCTACCCAGTGCTGGTGATGGGAGTCTTAGAAGGGGTATGGCTTTACATTTATAAAGTGCTCAAACCATTTAGGTAAACCAAAATTTGAGTAGAGACATTGGGATGTAACTGGTCCATTTATAAATTAAAAAAACAAAACAAAACCTCGACACTGCTTGCACCATTGTACATTTTTAGCCTTTCATGATTTTTATAAACTTTGTCTAAAGTGATTCAGTAGCCAGCATTCATAAACATAGGTTATTAGGCGATCTTAATCAATTAACCTGTAGCACTGAATTCACAAATTCCATTTGGTTCTAAACTGGCTTCTGAAGCCCCTTATCCAACATATTATTCATTTCTTGTGTAAATGTCAGGGGCCAGAGAAAAATCAAAGCACATTCTGCCATTTGGTCTAAAGCAAGGGATCTAAACCAACATCATTAGTGTAGTCAGTATTTGTGGTAAGCACTGCAAATATTGAGGAAGTTGCTGAAAGTCATATGGAAAGGGTTTTTGCTTCCTTTTAAGGCTTCTTTTGGCCATTTTAAGTTCCTTATACTTTATTAAAGCATATCAGCTATGAAGTGAATAAAACATTTTTAAAAATTAATGTTTGCGATAAGACTTGAGTATCAGCTCTTTAAGATGTGCATTCCAGAATTAGACATGCATATTTTATGTCAGGTTCTGGGTTGCTGTTCTTTTTTTTCCATAGCAATTGTCATTTCAAGCATCCTTTAGTAATGATAATTTTAAAGCATTTGTTATACATCGTATTCTAGAAACACTTGAATGCGACTTGAACATGTACGATGTTGCTCGCTGAGAGTTCCAACTCACACGAGCACACACGTCTTAACTTTTCATCATTTCTTTTTCTAATTTTATTTTCCATAGTGAAGCAAGGCATCCATAAGTAAGGGAAGAGTGGGGATGGAGGAAGTCCCCCCCGCTTGGTTGTATTTTATCTGGAGATTATCTACTAACTGTTCCTTTAAGCAATGCTAAATTACTGTGGAAAATGTGGAATTACAGATGAGACTCGCGGGAATACAGAATGAATAAATTAGGACTCAAACAGGTAAAATCAATTGCTAATTCTCCTTGTTCGAATGGCCATCTGTGGTGTGACTGCAGCGGTGTATGTGGGATTGTAAAGCAATTTCTGAGAGGAAGAAAATGGGTCTATTGTGTGCCTTAGGATAAAGGGCTTCTCCAGGTCTTTTTAGGAAAAAGGTGCACTTTTTTTCTTAAAAAAAGAAAGCATTTCCTTATGCGGAGCAAGGGAATATCTTAAAAGAGTTTGCAATTGTTAGGAAAATGCACAGAAAAGAAGCTGGACAAATTCCTTTTAAAATATGTGACACATTTTGTATGGAGATGATGAAGGAGAGCCTCAGAGCACCCAAAAGTTTTGAACCCCAAAGAGAGGAAAGCAGAAGAAAAGACAGCCAGGCAGGACCAGGGGCTATGGGATGTGGGACAACCTCCCCTCCTGCACGACCCCATCTCAGGGACTGCTGTCACAAATCACCAAAAAATTCATGGCTCTCAGCACCACATATGTGTTTTCTTATCCGTTCAGAAGACGAGAATCCGGAATGACCTCTCACTGGCCGGAAATCAAAGGCGGGATGCCCTTTCTGGAGGTTCTAAAGGACGATTCACTTTCTTGCCTTTTGCACCTTTAGAGCAGTGGTTCTCAACCTTTGTAATGCCATGACCCTCTAATATAGTTCATTTGTGGTGACCCCCCCCCAACCATAAAATTATTTTCACTGATATTTCATCACTGTAATTTTGCTACTGTTACGAATTGGGCAAGCCCTGTAAAAGGGGTCGTGACTCACAGATTGAGAACCACTGATATAGGACAAATGGAACTTCTCCTTAGGGTTTCCTATATGGGCGTAGACTACTCTTATTTTCCCCCCATGGTGGATTTGAACCAGCAATCTTTCAGTTAGCAGTCCAATGATTATTTCACTGCACCACCAGGGCCCTAAACGCCTATTGCCATGATTTGGTAATGGTTTTGTCTCTCAAGGACAATCAAACCAAGAGGATTTCCTGAAGTCCAAATGAAGGTTTAACATCATAGTGGGACAAGAGGAAAGTAAAAATAGAGAAAAGAACTAGGAGGCAAAAGATATTTATAGAGAACTAAATATAGACATACACATATGTAAATATATCTTTTATGACGATGGAGAAATAAATCTATGTACATATATTTATAGGTTTAGTATTCAGGAAGCAGATGGATATTGTACCCCTACTCAAGTAATCCCTCAGCAGAAGAACACTTTGTTCTAATAATCGGGCACTCTGAGATGCTCACCTTTCTGACATGGTGGTTGAAGACAAAGCAAGTGCATAAGCAAATGTGTTGAGGAAAGCTGATGGTGCCTGGCTATCAAAAGATATAGTGTCTGGGGTCTTAAAGGCATGAAGATAAACAAGTGGCCATCTAGCTGAGAAACAACAAATCCCCCATGGAAGAAGCACACCAGCCTGTGTGATCACGAAGTGTCACTGAGATTAAGTGACAGACATCAAGGATTCAGAGCAAAAAAGTCAAAATGAGAATGAAGGGGCCAGTACAGAGTGAAGGCCCAAAGCCAATCTATAAGCAATTGGACATTTCCTTACAGAGGACTGCGGGAAAAAGACAGGCCAGTAAAGGTGCAGTGTAGCACTGATGAAACATACAGCTTTCCTCTGGCTCTTTTATGTTTCCTCCCACCCTCTGTCATGACCCTAATTCTATGTTACAAATCTGGCTGGACCAGAGCATGTACAAGGGTACAGGTAAGAACTGGAAACACAGGAATCTGAGACAGATAAATCTCTCAGGACCAATATTGAGGGCAGCCATACCAGAAGAGTAAGGGAGTGAAAGGGGAGAAGCAATTACAATGTCCTATCTAGAACTCCCTCCTATAGGGATGAACAATAGACAAGGGATTGGGGAGAGACATTGGACAGTGAAAGACATGAAAAAATAATAATTGGTAAATTATCAAGGGTTCATGTGGGAGGAAGAGAGGAGCAGGGCAGGGGTGGGGGACGACGAGGAGCTGATGCCAAGGGCTCAAGTAGAAAGAAAATGTTTTGAAAACAAGGAGGCAACATATGTACAAATGTACTTGACATAATGGATATATGTATGGACTATAAGAATTGTATGGGCCCCCAATAAAATGAAAAAAAAAAAGCCCTTTTAATTAATGCAAGTAAAGTAAAATAAATTGATGATCACCACCCCCCCCCCTTGTAAATTGGGTTGAAAGCACAGTTTGAAGTTATTCCATTAAGATTCCATTCGAGGAGTATCAATCAAGGGACTGCAAAGTAAGATGATAAATAAGCTTGAACATTTCTTTTCTCTTATTTTTATCCCTCTGATTGTTCATCTTATGTATCACCTTGGCTGGGTTATTCGCCCCCCTTTCTTGGACAAACATTGGTCTGGAGGTTGCTATGAAGGCATTTTCATGCGGTTCATATTTTACTCCATTGACTTTGAGTAACACAATACATCCACAGAGAACTGCCAGAAATTCAATTTGGATTCAGAAGAGGACATGAAATTAGGAATATCATCATTGGGGTCAGATGACCATTGGTTGAAGGAAGGGAATATTAAAAAGTCATTGTTCTATACCTTGATGACTATACTAAGCAGTCAAGTGTGTGAATCACAATAAATTATGGATACCACTGCAGCGCTTCAGAACCCAGATCACTTCCTGTGCTCACAAAGAGCCTGTGCCTACGCTACAAGAAAGTCATCCCATGGAACATTGGGATGGTTTGTGGTTTAAAATCAGGGAAGGTGTGCAGCAGAGTTATATTCTTTTCACCATATTTATTCAAGATGCACGTTGAGCAAATTATCTGAGAAACTGGGGTACACAAAGAAGGAAGGCATAACCTCTGGTATGCAGATGACACACGTTTGTGTGCTGAAAGTGAAGAGGACTTGCAGCACTTGCTGATGAAGATCAAAGACACCAGACTTCAGGACAGATTATATCTTCACACATGGAAAATAAAAATCATTGCAAACAGACCAAAATAGCCACATCTTGAGAAATGGAGAGAATATTGCAGATGTAAAGGATTTCGGTTTACTGAGATCCACAATCAACACTCATAACGCTGCCATGAAGATGTCAAATGATTGAGTGCATTCAATAAGTCTGTCGGAGAAGATCTTTTTAAAGTTTTAAAAGGCAAAGTTGTCATGTTGAGGATAGCAGTGGGTCTGAGGCAAGCCAAGGTATTTTCAAATACCTCATTTGCATGTGAAAAAGTTGAGCAATAATAATTGAGAAAGACCAAAGAATTGATGAACTTGAATTATGATGCTGGTCATGCATATTTACCAGAAAGAAACAAATCCATCTCAGAGGTAAGACAGTGGAAATGTTCTTTAGAAGTCAGGAGGCAAGAGATTGACATATTACGAGAAAGAGTCATTCCCTGGAGAAGGGCATCCTGCTTACGGAAGCATTGGGTCAGTAAAAAAGAGCGAGGCCCTTGATTGGGATGGGTGGCCGCAGTGTCTGAGACATCATAATCGTGAGGATGTCCTAGAGTGTGGTACAACAGGTCCCTGTGAGTTGGGACCAACTTGATGGTTGCTAATAACAGTAACAACCTGACTGCTCTTTATCATGTGAGTGGGTCATATTCCATTGAATATGAAGGGTTAAGGGAGAGGGGAGCATGAATTTTGAGACAGAGAAAAGGGTAGAGTAAAAGACACAATTCAAGATAGACTCCTGCTGTAGTTTCCAGTCTGTTAATGGACCTATGGTTATGGTATTAATCAGCCTACACAATCATTTCAGTGTATAAGAATTCTTAAGTTCAATTCTTATTGCTAGCAATCCAGATAGATATAAATGCAAACCAACTCACTGCCATCCAATTGATTCCACTAGGAATGAGCAGGTTCACTAGCAAGTCCATTCTGACTAAAAGCAATTGTGGCAGTCACTGATCTGTGTCAACTTCAACACGAGAAGTGTAGGTGTGGAGTCTAGCCTGTCAATCTGGAGATAACCCATGAGACCTCTGTGTGGGCATGGCTTTCTCCTGAGAATTCTGGCAAGTTTCTCAATATTTCCCTCATGGAGATGAGAGACCATCACCTCAGTCATTTGGAGATGCTCTACTGACAAGATGGCAGCATGCTAGGAACTGGAGGGGCCTGAGGAGAAGCCACATCGGCTTACCCTGATGGAACCAGACTTCTGAAGCCAGAAAAGCCACAGAGAGACCCTACCAGCACTGAGATGGATACTGAGATGGATACAGCACCAATGGATACTGTTGATGGACCCTGAGCTCTGGAAATGAGCAACCATGGGGAGACCCCTGCCAGCGCCGGGATACTTCTACTGCCGATGGACACACAAGATCCTGCACCCACTGACCTGTGATTTTCCTGGTGTCATGTGCTTCATGAGTTGGAAGCAGACTTTATAGACTGGTATCGGACATATAGGCTAATTTATCAGACTTATGACCTTGAACTGGACTGGGTTGGGATGCTTTCTCAATGTTCCATTCCTCTTGTATATAAACCTTTCCCTTATATCCATATGTGTGTTTATGAATTTGTTTCTCTAGTCTACCTGGACTAATACAGCAATGGTATAAGACAAAACAGAATGACCCCTGCGAGTTTCTAAGTCTGCAAATCTTTCTGAGAGCGGACAGCCTCATTTTCCCCTATGGTGCAATGGGCAGGTTGGAACAGCTAACCATGTGGTTAGTTGCCCAATATGTAACCCAGCACAGCACCAGATACCACTGTATCTGTGTTTCTATAGTCCCTGTTCGTGTTGGTGCTCTTTCTCAGGAAAACCCGGACACATATCCTCTTCCTGCTGCCCCACCCCCCATCCCATTCCCACCCACATCTAACAATATAAAGACTCACCCAGGAGAAGACTATCCATCTGCTTTCATTTAGGGCATGAAGTAACACACTGAAGAAGGTCAATTTTACTTTCTGTGAGCTACCAACAGCTCTCAGGCAATAAAAGGCTGCTACTACCAGGCGGTGGGATGAATTCCCTGCCGCTTGTTTAAAGTGGGAGAAAATAAAATTTTACAGACCTGAGTCGTAAGTCCCCAGTAAGTAGTGATTCTCTCTGTGACATGTATCCCAAGCCCTGAAGGGAAGCACCACCTGAAGTCACCCGAATATTCCAGATTTACAGTCTTACCTTTCAGTCAAAAACAGCTAAAATCGTTAAAATGTCCTGAAGCATTGCTTTTCATTTGTTAAATCTGCCCCAAACCTGCCAGGGGAAGACTATCTTTCCCTGCCCTGACATCTCCTCTTTGTCCTTTCTTATTCTGGGTTCTTATCCATGAAGAGATCCCTTTTCCTTTGGCCCCATAAATGAGCCTCCGTGGACAAGGTGATACGAGGCTGCATTTGTGACATGACTGTTCGATGGTGAGGAGAATTCCTTAGCAGAAGCCGTTAGGTCTGCTAAAAAGTGAGCCATGTGCAGGGCTCTGGGGTCATACCCTCCACAAGGTGCCCTGCCGTGGGAATGAGGGAGTGGAATGTATTTTTGCACACTATGGGGAACATCTGTAGCCACCATTTGTTGGGAAAGGTCAGGAAGAAATGAAAAAAAAAAAGCTTGTCTGAAAGATAATCAAATTGATTATCACCTTCAAAACACAGTTCTGAAGACCCAGCATACTCTGTTGAAAAGTCGAAGGTATATAAATCAGGGTTAAGTTTCCATGTGGCTAAAATCAGAGTGGAAAATGTGGTATGATTTCTGTAAATTGCAACTGAGATTTTCAATGCAGATAAAATACCTGGGATTTTCAGGGCAACTTAAGGAAAGACCAGACACCCCCAATTCCCTCTGCAAGGAGCCCTGGGGGGAGCAGAGCTGGGAAATAGAGGGGGCCCTTTTGCCTAGCTGTGCTTTGGCACTCACTGCCCTTTGTTTCTGAAGCGTTCTCATCTGAGAGAGCTGGCAAATGCTTATTCACTCTCCAAATATCTTCTCCCTCCTGAGGTCTGACTCAGAACTAACAGGCAAGCCACATATAGCATCTCTCCTCGTGGTGGGTGGCACAGCCCAGCTACTCCGTGAGCCTCTCATCATCCGTTGGCCCACACTCCCTCATCCTAACACCTTTTGACGTGGTGTGGTGGCTGATCTTGAATCATAGGCGAGACCGAGAGGGCTTTAAGGCATGGGCCAATTCTCTCACTCTGTGTTCCTTCTGTAAATGGACATGAACAATAGCATCTATTCATCCAGCCATCTCCATCTCCCCAACCTAATCTCTATGAGCACACTCCTTTGAGGACAGGCATGTCAAGACATACCTCTCTAAACTTCCCATTTTAACAGACAGGAGCAACTTTTTCTCAAAGTGTAGTCTAAAGCTCATAAAAAAGTGATTATATAGATCACTGTATTGAAATCGCCTGGAGAGCAGGACCCGGTTCTAATCCCTCCTGCAGAATCTCCAAGAGGTGGCAGTATTTTAGCCATCCGCCCAGTGATGCTCCAGAGGAATGTTTTACAACCCAAACCCGGCTTGGCTAATGATGTTTTATTTGACACTTGACTGACGGGATCTACCTGCCTCAGATGGCTGCTGATGTCAGTTGTCATTCTGTGCCTGGGGACAGGGCTCAGTTCCATGAGACTGGGAGAGTCCAGCCATGGCAGCTAAGCATCGAGGATGGAGAAATGGTTGTGATGATGGATGAAGTCTGATCTTCACGGATGAGAACCTCTGAGGCCAGAAAACTCAGCCTAGGGTCACATGTCAGAAACATCTGTTGCTTTCGGATATGCCGGTTTTCAGTCTATCCCATTGTCCTTGTCTCTTTAGTAAGAATCTTGAAGAATGGGGAAAAGAGCTGATTTGAGGGGGAGTAGGGGAGATACATTTTTCTTTATATCACCCTTGATTACAAAGTGAAAGGTATAAGCCTGTGGTCAAGCAACTGATCTTGTAAGGTCATTGACTGGTAGTTAGATAATCCATTGTCAAGTTGAGATTTAAGAGTGAAGGGGTGGAGTTTACCTGTCAATCAGGTTGAAGCTTGAGGACCTCATTTGGAGGTGCTAAGGAGATAAATGGCTCACTCCCTGCAAGACATGCTTGCAGACAAGACACAGGGAGCGGAGCTACAGTCCTGGAGCTGAAGGAGCCACGTGGAGACCCCCGCCAGTGCTGAGATGCTTCCACTGCCACTGGATCCACAAGACTTTCTACCCACTGGCCTGTGATCATCCTGCATTCAGTGTCTTTGCAAGTGTTTTGTAAGTCTGAAAAGGAATTTATGGATTGGTGGTTGGACATATGGACCAACATCAAACTTATGGATTTGATCTGGACTGGGATGGGCTATTTTCTCGATATTCAATTGCTCTTGTATGTAAAGCTCTTTCGTTTACACATGAGTTCACATGATTTGTTTTTCTAGTCTACCCGGACTAATCCAGTGACAGTGGAATCCATGATGATGTTGTTAAGTGTCTCTGAGTTGGTCCTGACCCACAATGGCCCTATGCCCAGAAGCATGACACCGGCCCTCACAGTCATTGCCATGTTCCAGCCATTGTGTTGGTCTGTCTTTTGGAAGATCATCCTTTTTATTTTTAAATTTAACTGTGCTCCTTTATCAAGCATGATTCTTATTGTTGTTCAGAGTCTGGCTCCACCTACTGAGATGTCCAAAGCATGTGAGACGAAGTCTTGTCATCCTTGACTCTAAGGAGTTTTCTGGTCATCCTCTTCCAAGAGAGGTTTATTCTTTCTCTGGGTGGCCTGTGGCACATTCCACATTCTGCAGCAACCCCATCATACACGTGCATCACTTCCCCTTTGGACTTCTTCCTTCCTCTGACCCACCTAGTCTTCATATAGATATGAGACTCGTGTAACTGCCATGGCTTGGGTCAAGCACACCTTAGTCTTAAGAGGGCCATCCTTACCTTTTAACATTTGAAAGGGGATTTTTGGTAGCAGATTTTCTCAGTGCAATACAGCCTTTGATTTCCTGATGGCTGCTTCCATGATCCAGCCACCACAGTGCGACCAGATGACTGATGAGTGGTGACTGGTATTACAGTCCCTCAGAGAATAAGCTGCATCCCAGATGGAGGAAGAGAGGGAGCAAGGTAATGTGGACATTTACATGTGCTGTCCCTCTGTGTCCTCTCTGTTGTTTTTTGCCTTCTAGTCAACGACAGCAAATATCCCCGGATGACAGAGGGCTGGGATTCTTCCATTGGGTTCTCAAGGCTGTGATCTTTTCCTCCCTAGAGTGTTTTCACTCTTGTTTTTCTTGACAGCATCTACTGCCACAAGTACAGCAGCGTAACAGTTCCCACAGACAGCCCAGTTTTATCGATAACATCTGAGTTATTCAGGTTGATTAGCGAAACAAACCCAGAGACACTCATTATAGTAGTCACATAATCTGGTGTCACTTTGAGGGTGAAGAGTGTAGAGATGGAGTCTAGCCTGCCAATGAGGATGTAGCCAGTGAGGCCTCTGTGTGGGCATGGCCTTCTCCTGAGCCTTCTGGGTGCTCAGGTATTTTCTTCTTGAAGGTAGTTGATAAACACTTTCTATCAGCTCTCACACATACCACCCTTCCCCTGAAGAGAAACCACATGGCCCTACCTTGATGGAGTCAGAGCCCTGGGATTTGGCAAAGCCACTTGGAGACAATATTCAATTGTTATTGTATATAAAGCTCTTTCCTTTACACACATGAATGTCTATGGATTTTCTTCTCTAGTCTACCCAGACTAGCACACTCATATAAATGTGGGAGATTTGTATCATAGAGCAATTGCATATTGAAAAAAAAATCCCAGCCCAGGCCAGATCAAGTCCATAAGTCCAATCGTACTCTATAAATTGTCCATTACTACTCTATAAATTCCTCCTCCAACTCACACAACACATGCAATGATGCTGAATGCCAGTGGGTGAAAAGATCACAGGCTAGTGGGTGAAAAATCTTGTGGATCCAGTGGCAGTGGAGGCATCTCCAGGACTCTTGCTGCCACTGGACTGATTCCATGTGACTTGTCAACTGGAAGAGGGAGTAGAGAAAACGTGTCTCCTGCATCCAGACTCCTCATGAGAAGGTCACACCCACGTTCCTCTAGTGGGCAGCTAACTTTCACAATATTCTTTGAGTTGTACAACTACTTTCACTCTCCTTCACTGAGTCACTCTTCCCCTGGTGAGCAGATTTTCCAGCCTCATAGGTTTTCTATCTAACCTTTTGAGTTCCTCTTGTCAACGTGGTCCCATATAAGCAGTTCTGAAAAGAGTAAAATGCTCAAGGCAGGTTTTATTAGTTAAGCTAAATTCTTATGGTTTTAAGATGACTTTGACTTTGTTTTTAGATTTAAGGTGAAAAAGAGTATCATTTTGTGGCTCCGCCCATCCTCCATGGCTCCGGAAAGCCTAGGGTCCATGAGACATTGAAAAACTGTTTTGGGCTTTCCTCTTGTGACCAAGATCATCCCCTGACCATGAGTCTGGTTCGATCACAGTGTTCAAGACGGTCGTTGGTTTCATGCAAGGCGTTGGGTCTCATGGCAAAGGCGTGCACTCAGGGAGAGAGCTACACGGTCCACATCCTCCACCTGTTTCAGATGCTCCTTTTGTGTCTGTTGCTTCAGATGGATAGAGACCAATTGGTGTGCCTTGCAAGCTTTTAAGACCTTCTATTCAATAAACCGAAAGGTGGGTCAGAAGCACTAAGCATGTTATTTGGCCAATCAAGTAGGAATGTCTCATGAAAACTTAACCCTCCACCCAGGGGACTGAGTGCCAGGAAGTGTTTGGTTAGACACAGCAGCCTTAGCAGCTGCTCTTTTTGATGTTGCTTTTGTAAATATATCGATCCCACAATTTCTGCCTATTCAATGTTTACAGGTGTAAAACTTATTGGCAGCAGTTACAACAGTCGATTGTGCAACCATACTCTTAGTCCATGTGATTTTCCATCACGATTAACCCTCGTTCCCTGCCCCTCCTCTCTTACGCTTGGTCACCGCTAATAACGTTTAGTCTCTCTCCATTTGCTTTTCTCTCTTTTTAGAAAAATAGGAACACTGGTGGCAGAGTGGGTTATCTGTAGGGATGCTAAGTCCAGGTCAGCGTATTGTCATCACCAGCTGCCTCAAGGGAAAAAGATGAGATTTTCTACTCTTAGTAAGAGTTGGTCTCTGAAACCCACAGGGGCAGTTTGACTTTATCCTGTGTGGTCACTATGAGACAGCATCAACTGCAAGGCAGTGTGTTTTTCTTTTTTTGTGTGTGTGGTTTATATAAACGAGCTCATAGAACACTTGTTCTTTGTGTGACTGGCTTATGTAACTCAGCATAATGTCTTCACATGCTATCCAGACTGTAGCATGTATCAAGCCTTCCTTTCTCCTACTGGCAGAGTGGTATTACGTGGTATGCCTGCACCACATTTTGCTTATCCGTTCATCTGTTGCTGGGCATGGAGGTTGTTTCCACCCTGGGGCTATTTCGAATAGTTCAGCAATGAGCAAGTGTCTGTTTGAGGCTCTTCTTTCAAGCCTTTCAGACGTTCGTTCATCCAGCGGTAGAATTGATGGGAATGAGCTGGCTTGTTAAGAAACAACATTCCCTGCCTCCACCCTTTCACGAAGAATACATCTTCGCTTAGCACTGTTTTCCCTTCCCCTTTACCCTAAGCGAATCCACGTTCCTCACCCTAGGTCAATAAGGTTACAGTGAGAAGAAAAAGGAATTCTTAGAAGATCCGCCATGAAAGGTTCTGATGTATGCCCATGAGGAAAGGGGAAGAAAAAAAGAATATTTCTAAACTCGGTGCCTTTTCTCCTCCACTACTGCTTGTGTAGCTTTTTTTTGGGGGGGGGGGGGCGCGGAGCAAGGGGGAACGGGATCACCTCAGTGGAACAAATGCTTATAAAGAAAAAAAAATCAAGCCAAAGGAAGCTGTTGGCAGAGCCGAGTATAATAAATGTTAGGTTTATAGGTGGGACAAAAAGTGACATCCCAGACTGGCTATGATCCTCAACAAAATGCATTCTGGGCAGTGCAGGCCTCCGATGGAGCAGAAACATCACAGTCCAGTCAGGGATTCTACCATTCAGGTCTGCCTTCTCACTTGCTTTCTCTCGAAGCTCTCTTCTGTTTATTTCTTTCACATGCGATCATTGTTCTTCATTTATCGAGGCACCACACTTAAAAAAATAAAGTCCGTGATATCGTTCGCTCCTGTCAGAGCTGTTCTCTGAGGGAGCAGCTTGTGAGTTCAAATGACAGCTCCTTCAGCTCACAGGAAAGCAATTAACCAACAGCACCCACAAAGCTTCTTGTGTCACAGATGCCGGGGTTCGGGTTCTTGGAACACCACTGCTCTTTGATTGCAAGGAGCAGGCCAAGCTGGCAGGCAGCACTCTTGTCCTTTGCTTTTTCGTTTTCTTCCTGCCTGGGCTGTGGACACGGTGCCTGGAGTTAGAGCAGCCATTCCTCAGCCGCGTGGACAAAAGCCACGTGGTCAGGATGGCAGGGCAGGGAGCCAGCAAGAATCGCATTCCTTAATGATCTTGCTGAGCAGCCAGACCCGCCAGCCCTGTGTGGTCATCGCCAGGCTTCTTGTTACATAAGAAAATATCAACTACCTCCTACTCCCACCACCAGGGCAGTGATGCCTTAAAAAAAAAAAAATATCAACTGACTCGACCTTTTGCGGGTTTAGACAGTAGACTATTTAAGCCCTGGTCACTGCATTTCCGGTGCATGCAGCTGAAAACATAAGTGGCCAATGGTTAGATCATGTAGGGTTTATTGGTCATAGCACAGTTTTGGCTTTTGTTCTATTTGCAACAGGAAGCCTCTGCAGGGTTTTCACTCAGAAGCATGATACAACCTAGCTTATTCTTGGGGAGAATTCTGTCTGCTGTGTCTAACTTGGACCATTGTAAGGCAAGATGGAAAGAGACCAGTTAGAAGGCTGTGGCAAGAGATGACGTTGCTCTTCACATTTGTTCTATTGCAAGTGTTTTGTTGTAGTCAGGCCATCAAAAGAGTGTTGAGTAGCATATTAGGTGGATTGGTTGACAAGTTCCGAGGTATCAGGAAAATAAGCTGAAGAAGCAGATGGGAAAGTTAAGATGTAAGAGGTACTTCAAGGACCTTGCAGCAGTGGAAGGAGACCTGGGTGTCTACTTTTATCTCATAGATGTCAAAATGGCCATTAGTAGGTGTGTTTTCCTCTACCTGCCTGATCTAGTTTTTGCTCATGATTGTAAATCTCCTATCAATCATTTTATTTCCAATCTTTTCTCTTTCCTTTGTGAACAAACGCCAAACCAAACTCACCGTTGTTTAGCTCATACTGAGTCAAAGAACAGAGAGGAACTGCTCCCGTAGGGCTTCCAAGGCGGTAAATCTATGCAAGCAGACTGTGGCATCTTTCCCCTGTAGAATGGCTGGTCAGTTCAAACCACTGGCCTCTTGGTGATCAGCCAAGCACTTCAACGCTGAGCCACCAGAGCCTTTCACTGGTGTTCATTAAAACATTAATCAAAACTGTTAACTACTTTAACTGAAGGCTACCAGCCATAAGGATCATCAAATGAAAAACGAGGGGACTTGGGAAATTGATTGAATGGGGTTTCTTAACTGTCTGTGAATTGTGATTAGGTTGGGAATTAAAATAAGAGGATGAGTATCTGTTTAAAAGATCATGAATGTTTATCCTACAAATGATGGACTAGCAAGTTGTTTTTTTTTCTTATACGTAGGCTGCCAAGAAAAATACATTTAAAAGAGATGATATCTTCCTCATTTTAATGGTACTACTATCCAAGACCAAAGGAATAAAGATTTTGTTGATCTCACATCAACAGCCAAATGTTGGGTTTGGGGTCTAAGGTGAAGCAGAATAAATGAGGGAAAAGTGAAAGCCTGCCCAGGGGAGAGAAGAAGAGCAATGACATTCTGTGCCCTGATTAGATCTTCAGTGTGGAAAAGGGAAAAGCTATTGCAGGCATGGAAGTAACCGACGACTCCAACAAGAGTAGCTGTTGATGAGAGCTGAGCCTGCTACATTCCCTGTGTTGGAGTAACCTTAAGCATTGCTCTACAAACCTTTACCTGGAATTACAACACTGGAGAGCTGTAGGACCCTTGACCTCCAATGGGTCAGTGTAGAAAAGGGGGGACTCTCTGAGAGGCAGGGCCACTCCCTATTCTTCCTCAAGTCAGCCCTGGTGCCAAGAGCTGATTCTGGGATGAACGTGGAAACAGACGTGCATGGCGATGACAAGGGGTCCAACCAGGGTCAGGTAGGGGAGGAGCCGGAGCGCGAGCCTCTTTCTTGGCTTCAGTCAAATACAATTCTCTCGTCTCTCTCTGTCAGCCTCATTCCAGGACTTTTATAGGATATGTAGCTGCATTAATTTACAGTAGTCTAGAAAGTGATTTCTTCCTACTCCTGCCACTGTAGCTGTATATGAAACTGATGAAACTAGAGTTTCCCATGAATCCTTGCTTTATTTTCATTGTGTGTGTGACACACACACAGAGAACCCAGGCCTGTGACTTTACTTGGTGAGGATCTTCATTTCCACTTCCCTCCGTTTTCATCGGAGTCTATTTCTCCAGTGTAGAGAACTCTGAGGACCTCACTGGCCAATCCCAATGGACCAATGGCAAGTCATAGTTAATGATGCGATAGAGAGTGAATGGGTTTTACAGTACAAGCAACGGAGGCTACACATGCTTTCCTTTCGGTTCAAAACCTAACAGGATGTTGTCATTGTCAGGGGGAGAGACACAGGCCTTCAAACTTTTTAAATAGGGGGTCAGTTCACTGTCCTTCAGACTGTTGGAGGGCTGGACTATAGTTTAAAAAACACACCAAAAAAACTATGAAAATATTCACTGTGGGCCCAGGATGAGTCGGCTGCTAAGCAGGATAACAGCAGCAGCAAAAACACCCGGTGGGCTGGATAAATGTGGCTGCATCGCCAGCTTGCATGTGGCCTACGGGTCATTGTTTGAGGACCCCTGCTCTAGAACCTTAATATGACCTAAGGAAGGCAACTATCAACATCTTGCAAATTCACATCTGTTAAAATTTAAAGAGTGAGTGAACACAACCTCTCTATTTCCTTTTGCGTTGCATTTTCTTTTTTATTCTAAAATTTAAGGTTATGTTACTTTATCCTCTGAATTCTAAAAATAGCAAGGAAATTTGAGCTTAAGAAGTCTATTTTCTTTCAAATTATAGCCTTGTAAAATAAATGGTGAAAGATAGTCTGAATTAAGGTAAAATGTAGTCAACCTACAAACAGTTTCAGATACTGGTCCATTGTGATCTGCAGGAAGTCTTCAAGGGGTGGGGTAGTATTTTGAGATGTGACCTTTCAGTGATACTATGCAATCCATTCTGGTTTTCCCTGGATGGCCCAAGTGCTTGGGTCTCAGCATAATTATTTACAGCACTGTCTTATGCTCCCCACAGTGCTCTGATTTGCACAACAAATATGTCTATCCTATGTACAGGTGGCATCTTTATCCACTAGCATGAGGTTGGAGGCAGTGGGGATTTGGTGCTAGAGTTCTTATCTTTCATGCATGAGATCTGGTCTTGATTTATACCTGATGGATAGCCACCACCTGTGTTAGTCCGGGTAGACTGGAGAAACAAATTCATAAACATGCATATGGATATAAGGGAGAGGTTTATATACTAGAGGAATGGAACATTGAGAAAGCATCCCAACCCAGTCCAGTCCAAGCCCAGAAGTCTGATATGTCCAAGACCAGTCTATGAAGTCTTCTTCAGACTCATGAAACACATGCAATGATGCCGAACACAGGATGATCACAAGTCAGTGGGTAGAAAGTCTTTGGATCCAGTGGTATTTTAAGCATCAGCACTGGCAGGAGTCTCCAAGTGGCTTCTGTAGGTCCAAGTTTCTGGCTGCATCAGGGTAGGTCTGTGTGGCTTCTCCTCAGGGATGTCTCGCAGGGAGCCAGCCTTGTCAGCTGAGTCATCAAGCAGCAAGTGTTTCAGTAGAAAATGTCCAAGGAAATGAACTGAGTAAGACAGGGTCTCCACCTCTCAGAAGGAATTATCACATTTCCCAGAATTCTCAGGAGAAGGCCATGCCCAGAGAGGTCTCATTGGCTATCTCCAGATGGACAGGCTAGACTCTACCCCTACATTCTTTATCCTCAAATTGCTATCAGATTAGGTGACTGGCACACAACCTATCTCTTATCAGGGATGCACATGTTATCAAGCTGAGCAGGTTTCAGTGAAATGCTCAGACTAAGACCAGGAAGAAATCTCTGACAATCTGCTTTTGCAAAAGCTATCTCTGAAAATGTTATGGATCACCATGGCATTAGGATCCTGTTGTGCCTAGAATCTTCAAGAATCACACAGTGGCCTTGAACAGTAATACCAACAGGTTGCAAGCAGAAGTATTTCAAGATGTGCACATGCCTCCAACTTAGGATAGGATAGCCCCAAATATGACAGAACTGAAGGGCTTGACAAGCTGGACAGAGGGTATAAAACAGAAAAGATGAAATGTATTAAAGCATAATGGGAGAAAATTGCAGTTAGAGCCTCAAAAGTAGTTGTCAAAGTATAGGGTGAGGGAAGCTTAGCTTAAAAGCTGTTCTTCTGAAAAAGTCCGGGGGCTCTGGGTCAGCTGGAGGCTTGCATAATGTTTGCCAACAGTGTGATGGGGCTAATGACACAGCAAGGGAGGGCATCTCATGCTCAGACAGTAGCCACCGTGTCCCACAGAACTGTCTGCCGTGATGGAAATGCTTCCTCTCCAGCACTCCCCAGAGTGTCCTCACAAAGCACACACAGCAGCGGTGCACTGGAAACACACCTAGTGTGACCATGAAGCCACACGTTTAATTTTATTTACTTTTTAGTCATGTATGTTTACCATGGAAGAGTCACAGGTGGTTCTAATGGTTATTGGATTAGACTGGACAGTGCGGGTTTAGATCAAGAGAGGTCCAGGTTGAGGGAAGGACAAAACTTGGGGAGGGAGGCCATTGAATAGGTGGTGTGTGTTTGAAGAACCACTGAATAGAACAGAACAGAGCATTTGATGAACGTCCACTGTGTGCAAAGCACTGTGGTAGACAGGTGGGAAAGGGTCTTCAAAAGTAAGTCCCAGACCTGCCATCTTCTGGAGCAGTGATTCTGAACTTGTGGCTCTCAACCCCTTTGGGAGTAAAAAACCCTTTTACAGGGTTGCCTGATTCATAAGAATAGCCAAATGATAGTTATAGAAGTAGCAACAAGAATAATTTTATGAAAAAAAATTTTATGGCTGGGGAGAGTCAGTATAGCATGAGAAGTGGTATTAGAGGATCATGGCATTAAGAAGGTTGAGAACTGCTGTCCTAGAGGCCCCAAGAGAATTGCACGTAAACAAGTCATCACTGCTGGCATGAGAGGGCTTGAATCTAGCGCGACGTGAACACCATCCCGAGGTATAGAAGTGAATCTTGGAAAGCAGTCAGATTTAGAGAGCTAGAGAGCAATATTTAGACGAGAAAAGTATAGAATGAGGAGAAGGGTGGTGTGTGTGTGTGTGTGTGTGTGCAGGAGAGAACTCAGTTGGAGAGCTGCTTCGGGTAGATGTTAGGGAATCTGATGTCACATTAAAAAGTTTGACTTTGTTCTCTCGCCAATTAAACGAGTGTTTCTAAGTTGGAAGTGGATGTGTCAGACTGGTACACACATTATGGAGGACGATTGGAGGTCAGGGAGCAATTGTTAGCCGGTAGCCACAGAATCAAAGCCAAAGGCAGAGAGTGAAGATTAGTAGAGATGACAACTGGGAGAGTCTGTTGGCTTTTTTTTTCCTATGTGTTTACAAAGCTGTTCCCTCAAATGGGCAGAGGCTTACTCTAGACAGCACTGCTGCTGTTGTTGATCCACTGGCCTGAAGAAGAATGTATAGAATGGAAATGGGTACATGGGCTAATATCAGATTTGTGCACTTAGCTTGGACTGGGTGGGGATGTTTTCTTAATGTATAATTGCTCTTCGATATAAAGTTCTCTCTTGCACACTTATCAGTGTCTGGATTTGTTTCTCTCACCTACCTAGACTAACACAATGGCATAAATATAAGTCAGTTTTGACATAGCAACCCTATGAGTCTGTACAACAACCCTCTGTACAATATATTATTTGCCTGGTGTTGTACTATATTCACATTTGTTGCTATATTTGAACTCCCTTTTTGGAGTAACTATGTTAATCCATCTTGTCAGCAATCTACCACATTTCACTGATCCTGTGCTTTAAAAACAGGAGAGACTGGTGCCTCCTGATAACGTCTCCAAAAATACAGAAGGAAACATATTGCCACCTTGTTTCTAAGGAGCATTCTGGCTGTACTTCTTCCAAGAGAGATCTGTTTGTTCTTCTACAGGTTAGCTGATATTCGTCACCAGCATGATAGTTTAATTCCACAGCATCGATTCTTCTTTCTTATTTAGGGTCCAACATCCACCAGCAGATGAGGTGAGTGAACATGCCATGAATGGGATCAGGCCTCCCTTTGTTCTCCATGTGACCTCTGCTTTTCAACCTCTTACAGAGATCATTTGCAGCAGGTCTGCCCAATGCCATCTGTGACGAGATTCCTGGACTGCTGTTTCCAAGGACATTGATTTGTGGGTGCAAGTAGAATGAAATCCTCAGCAACTTCCATCATTTCCCTGTTTATAAGGAGGCTGTTTGTTGGGAGGATGTGCATTTGGTGTTAAGGTGAAATCCATGCTGTGGGTTGTAGACTTTGACCTTCACCCACTGTTGCTTCAGATCCGCTTCACTTTTAGCAAGCAAAGTTTGTGCCATCTGTCTAGTTCAGGTAAATGAATTTGCCTCCAATCCTGATTATTCATTCTTCTTCATATAATTCTGATTCTCCAAATGTATGCTCCGCATAGCCTATGCTGAACTGTGCAGGGTGAGTAAGTATGATGAAAGGATCTGCTTTTCTGGTTCTGCTCAAATGACTGCCTCTTGGTTTAGAATGAGCACGATTAAGTGTTCTGGAATTCCCATTCTTCAATTATATGATCCATAATTTCTTATGAGTCACATCGTTGAATGCCTTTGTGTCATAAATGAAATGCAGGTAAATATCCTTGCATTCTCAGCCGAGATCCATTCAACAAGCAGCAGTGATCCAGTTGCCTGTCCATTTCTGAATACAGTTTATATTTCTGACACTTCCCTGTTGGGAGATCTCAGGATTATCTTCAGGAAAGTTTTCCTTGCATCATGCTAACCTTCAGAAAGGAGAGCATGGTAAGAACAAGTTGTTATAAAGCATCCAGGAACAGTGAGGAGAGCGGAGTACTTGCCACAAGTCATTAGCAGAAAGGGCAGAACTTTCCATTTCTTTATTATCATACATTGTGAAGCGTCATCGATGCATATTTTATCACACTGCTCTGGGCATATGTGATCTGAAGTTCCCTCACATATCTCCAGGGCCCTTGGTTACTGATACAGATAATCAAGAATTCCTTTTATGTGTCTCTTAACACCACCACAGCTCAGATTGAAATTAGCATCTCTTACAATGAAATTCCAGTTGCTGTCACAAACAGACATGCCAGCTGGGGAGAGAGGCCTGTTTATCCGGTGAGTCTTCACATCTTAGGTTCATTATGGTTTATTAAGATGTGTCCTGTGAGTTCCTGAATGAGGAGAGACTGAGTTCTTGCATGGTGATTATCATCTGAATAGAGGCATCCAGAAGCAGTTCTCCAATAGGGCATGAGGGTGATGAAGGTCAAAGATCAAAAACATCATCCAAGTAAGCTTCTGCTGGAAACCACGAGCCATTATGCTCACAAAGCGTGCCTCATTCAGATGGCCCTCCTGGAGGAACACCGCTTTCCAGTGAAGCATCCTCTTTGGAGGAGCCTTCTTAACCTAACCATACCTGGGATGTGACAGGGCTGGTGCTGGATGTCTCCACATGTTTTCTCATGCCCTTAAACAAGTTCCTGACATTACTTCCATGGTCAGAGCGACACGATGTTTCTACATCATTCCTGCCAGTCCGAAGCTGTGGCATTTTTTACGATTCCGTGCCAGCTAATTGATCATTTTTGCAGTTGTGTTGGCTAATGGAGAGGGGTGGGGCACACTTGCTGATAGTGACAAAAGTTGTGTCAAGGGGTCCTGGGATCTAGTTTTGGGTGACTCCGGTACTATATATCCTCTTGGAAAGTCAGTTAAACTCAGTGGTCTCAAAACACTCTTGGGGTGATGCCTGCATGCTTGAGTCAATGTAAGTGTGACAAATACATTCACTCCGATGTGGGTGTTGTTGTTGAAGTGACCTTTGCTGATTCATTCATCTCAGTCTCCAGCTCCTGTTAATTTGTGGTTATCTAAACCAAAATAATATTTAGGATGGGCTTGATGCATGAGATAGAGTAACAAATCCCACTTTGCTATCTATTGTTAACTCTTGTTTCCTTTGCTCCTGTCGCATGGAGGTAGAATCAGGTATTTTTGTGACCCCTTGAAGGAGGCTCTGTGGTGCAGCAGTTAAGCCCTTGGTTGCTAATCTAAAGGTCAGTGGTACAAACCCACCAATCCTTCTGTAGGAGAAAGTTGTGGCTGTCAGTTTTTGTGAAGACGACAGCAGTTCTACTCTGTGCCCTAGGGCCTCCATGAGCCAGAATCAACCAGAGGACAGCTGTTGGATCAATGTGGGATGTGGCTGCACATGGGTGGGTTAGTCTTGGGCTAGAGAGAGGGGGTTTGCATGAAGATGCTCTCATTCTTACTCCAGCACCCCTGGGTGCTGAATCTGTGGATCACCTTGAAGAAGTAGCTATCACTGTACTGTTTTGGTGTGGATCTGTAAAAAGCACAGCTTGCAACAGTGCAAAGGGCATACCTCTATACACTGCCAAACCAGAGTGGAGTCATTGCGGAATTTGTAGGAAACCTTCAGGAAGAACTCAGATTCAGCTGAGACTTGGTGGTGCAGTGGCCCACAGGGTTGACGGTTCAAATCCAGCAGCAGCTCTCTAGGAGCAAGGCTGGGCTTTCTACTCCCACCAGGGCAGTGATGCGAAAAGGAAAAAAAAAGAACTCAGATTCCTTCTAAATTAGCCTCTTTACTGGATGCTTCATATGCCCACACCTTGACCTGGGAAGGCATCTTCAGAGTTTGTATACTAGCTTCAATTTGTACGTGAGTATTTCAGACTGCTACTAGCTAGTAGAATGCCTCTTATTTTCCTGGGAAAGTGCCCATCTCGAAGGACTACATCCACCTGTTTATTTTGGATTTGGGGTTGGACCTGCTCCGAGGAGACAGATGGTGAACGTCAAAAGGAAGGTTTTTGAGCTGGGGCAGCACAGAGATACATTTCCCATGGTGTCACCTGCTGCCCAGTAGCCCCGGGATAGAGACCGCTCTGGTCATTCTCATGACTGTCCTAAAGCGACCACTTGACAAGGATGCGCCCTTCAACCCAGGTGGCCAGCAACTTGAAAAGCAGCGCCCTAGGCAGTTTAAAAATAAGTTTATTTCCTCCAGCATTTTTACAACGCCACATCTGGATTCTAGGGACTGAAAAGAAAGTGAAGCTATTCATGTCCTTTTCCCTTTAATAAAAAAATAAGATGAAACATCCTCTCCTTCCTACCCAGGCCTGCTCGTCTCTCTGGCTTCCGTTCCTCAGTCTCAGCCTGTCATACCCCCTTGCATTTTCTCTTTTACCTTTGGTGGCTCTCCTTTGCTGAAAGGACAGTGGCGGTCTGGAGTTCTCCTTTCAGTGTTTTGGTGGGCTGGTGGGAGTGTAGGATTCGAACAGGAACAACACACCCACACTCCGCACTCCCACCCCTGACCTGACACAGGAGAAATTCTAGCCATCTGCTGTAGCACTACCTTGAGGACATCCAGGAGCCCCCATCAGGGACCCCAGGGAACACTCCAGGAATGGCACAGAAAGGAGGACAGCCTGTCTTCCTTGAAGAAGACTCTGACTCAGTTCACCATCCCGCAGCAGTGCACCACGTGGTGTCAGTCTTCTGCTTCTGTGCTCTGCCCCTGGCCTTCCAGATGCCAATGGGTCATCCATGGTGGAGCTTCCCAACTCAGACAGCCACGATCTTTTCAAAATTAGCCAATGAAATCTGTAGGGGTCACATTCTGCCTATGACCTCTAGAGTGGTGGGAGATGAGCCCCTGCGATGAGATGACACTCCAAAGAAACAGTGGCCACAACTAGGAACTGAAACAGCCCAATGGTTGGAGAGGTGATGCCGAAACAGGCAGCATTTCATTTTCTTACACAGAGGCTCACCCTGAGTCAGAACGGACGCAACAACAGCTCACCATGTCGCAGGGAAGGGGAGGGGAAATACACATTGGAAGCAACAACGGGGGACATGCCATCCAACATCCTGCACATATGGAATTCACTACAGACGAGGACATCCAAGTCTCGGGGTGGATTGGAGAAAAGGGTGGCTAATTATATGACGCATCAGTCAGGAAGAAAGGTTTTGAGTCATCTTCAATTAAAGAAGACAGAGGCAAAGGAAAGGTGGATGGGGTGGGGGTGGGAGTCCTGTATGTCAAGAGAAGTGCTGTTGCCTCAGGAAGGAGGCATTCGGTGGCAGAAACATTCCCTGAGAGTGGAAGAGGAACCAATGTGGTTGCTGGGCAAAGAAAGTCCACCTGTTCATTCAGAGCTTTTCTGTAGACCTAGCATGTGCCAGGAGCCAAAGGAACACAATCTGAAATCAGCCAGAGTCTCTGGTGGCCAGCTCTGAAGACGATATAACTGCACACGTAATGGATCTGCACCCGGCTCGGCCAGGAACAGAACGCAGCCCGACTGCGTGCAACCACATGACTCAACCTTGGAAACAGTATGCCAGGTGCGAGACTGCAGCAAATACTACATCCGAAAAACACAAGTGGTGACATTATCAACAACAACAAGGGGGAGGGGAGGGAGGACAAGGGGACACATTGCTGAAAGAGCACTGAATCGTCTATGACTCACAACTATTGAGAGTCAATTCTGACTCAGAGGCCCCTTTAAGACAGAGTAGAACTGCCCTTGTGGGTGTCCAAGATTAACTTTTTAAGAGACTAGAAAACCTTCTTTCTCTTTCTCCAGTGGAGCAGCTAGTGCTTTGGAACCGCTGACCTTGTGGGTCCAATGGGTAATCCCTGTGACACCAGGGCTCCTGTAAAGTATAATGGAAAAGTTTGGAAACTGCTCATGGCGTTGAGAGAGCAGGACGAGGAATGCCAATCGATGTCATCAAATTGTACACAGGAAGTAGGCTGAAGTGACAACAATTTTGTTATGTATATATTTACGACAACTTTTTTCAAAGTAAGGCCTTAAGCAGTCAGGGAGTGCCTTTATTGCTGTAAACATAAATTATTCAAAGGACACTTAGATTCTTTAATTGGATGAAGCACTGGAGAAGGGGGGCAGCTGATAACTATTGGCCAAAGTAAAGTACCCACTTCAGGATGACATGTCTTTCTGGAAAAAGAAGTATGCTCTTTCAGGTTCTTTCAAAAAGTCTCTCAAAAGCTACCTGTGGAGTTCCCTCTTCAGAATGATATCCAGAAAATAAGGACCCATGGAGAGGATAAGAGGTAACATGGCTGCTCCAAGAAGAATAGTTATTTCAAGTTAATTGACCTGACCTCACCTTCTTAAGGATAGCTTTGTTGACAGCCATTCAGTTTGCAGGCATAGAATCCCTTGGAAATAATTTCTATTCTAACTTTCCTGGTTACCACAGAACCATTGAACAGAGATGGTGCCTATGTGTCTGAGGAAGAGCTAAGATGTCTGGGAACTCTTAGGGTCTTTGGCAGGTGTTACCAGGGTAAAAGCTTTCTGGGATGACTCTTAAAACACCCCCTTCCAGCCCTTCCCTCAGTCCTGCATACACACTGATAAAAGCACAGGCACTTCAAGAATGTTAACGAAGAGAAAGACCCAGAATTGGTGGTGAGCCATTGGGTGGCTAGGTGTACTTAGTGGGAAGCAACGCCAGTCCTAGGTTGTGAGCCCAGTCCATCAGAACCCAAGAAGGCCCTACAGGGAAGAGCAGAGTTGAGTTCGGGGAAGATGGGAGCAGGAGCCACCTCCAGGTTTGGACATTAGTCCTCTATTTCCGAGGTGTCCTTACTTTCAAAGAGAAACCCACTGTTGGATTCCTGGGGCTTGCCTGTATTCACTTCAAAAGCCAGAATACACTTTCCAAGTCAGATATAATTATTTTGGATCATTTACAATTTCACATAATCTGACCTCTTCTCTCCTCTCAATTAGTAGAGATAATGATCATCGAATTAAACTGTGTAATTAACCTCCTATCTACCTAGATTTCTCTTTGTGCCAGACCTCAGAAGAGGAATGCATGTGTCAGACTTGTGTTTTACTTTACCCTTTCAGTGTTCCTTGAAACATCCTACCAATGCTCATAAATAAAGAACACTTGTCAGAAGCTATGCCTTTGAATTAAAAAAAAAAACTTTTTCTAGTTTCCTTCCATAAATTGTTTATTGTTCAATATGGCTTTGACTTTTCAATGCAGTTATTTATTTCTGATGTTTTCAATTTGGCTTAAATGCTTCTTTTACCCAGCACCAAATGTATGAAAGGTTTCCTTTTAGTTCAAAGATGCAATATGTATATTTGGTACCTTCCTTAAAACTTACAAATGCTCAGAGGTGCTGGTAGGGAAGTGAGGAGGTCATTTTCACGTGAATGTGGCATGGCGGGCTACACCCTGGGCGGGGAACCTGGAGGCCTGCACTTGGAACCAAACAGCTGCTCCCCCTAGCAAAGGCACAGCTTTCTGCTCCTGTCAAGATGAATAGCCTTCAAAGGAGCAATTCTTCTCCGTTCGGTCAGGTCGCTATGAGTTGGCATTGACGTGATGACAGGGAGGGAATGCTTGTTGTTGTTGTTTTAGTTTCGTAATGAGAAAAAGTCTTAATGATGCAGCTGCCGTCTGTCCTCAGGACGTGCAAAAGCCTGTGTGAATAGTCATTCCTTCGTGGGTTCTGAGTCGGGCTGGTTGCCATTAGCAGGGCAACCCCGACATGGAAAGCAGGGGAGGCGTTCTGCCTGTTCCTGGGAAGACTGGCAGCCTCAGAAACCCTCCATGGCATTGCTATTGGCCTGAATCAACTCAGCCCCGGGGGGCCTGCTGATATTGATTTGATCGCTCACTCATTTCCCAGTTACTCAGACACTTGGCCAACGTCTATAGAAGGAATGTGATCTAAGCTACCCATCTCGGAGAACTCTGAAAGGTGGTGGAGGACCCAGATGTCATCGTGGCTTTTGGCGTGCACAGGCAGCCCTGGTGGCGTCGCTGGTTGCTGGTCAGGATGCTGGGGACAAGGTCAGCAGTTCAGACCCACGAGTCAGTTCTAGGGAGCAAGAAAAGGCTCTCTCCTCCCAAACAGATTGAAAGAGCTCACGGGGGCAGTTCTACTCTGCCTTATGGTGGCTGTGAATCAGAACAGGCTCAGTGGCAGTGAGCTGGACAGGCGGTCATCACGGACATTGGAAAGTCCAGAAGCAAGCTACGGCAGCAGTGTTTGCCCCACACATGTTTCAACGCTCAAAAGGTTTGGTGAATTTATAGAGTTTGGAATTTCACTTTCTTACTCTTCATGTCCATTCCTAAGCTATTCCATCCACCTGTCTTGAATCACCTACCTGATCCGATATTCTGAGTAGGTCCTATGTAACTTCAGGCCCACTTTCATGGTTTTAGACTGCATGTTTGGTACTTAGCATAAGAGAGAGGTTTAGCAGAATGTATTTTCTTAAAGGAGAAGTCTAGGTTCTTGATTCAGAATATTTCCTACCAAGAGCTATATCAAGAACATGTTAAGGATGTTTCTCTCTTTGGAGAAATCGCAAAATCTGTGAAATAAAATCTGTGCATAAAACATCAGCGCACTAATCTCCATTCGACTTCACAAAGTCCTGGAAACGTTCTTCAAGGCACGGTCAGACAAGGCAGAACGGTTTCCTGCTGGGTAAATGTGACGGCAAGAGGCTCCGCAAAGTGGTTATTTCAGCCTAGGCTGTGAGCATAGCATAGAACAATTGCATTAAGAGCAGAAGACCCTGGTCCTTGGCAGATGCAGAAACAGGCTTTTCCTCCATGCTGCAAGCCCACCAAAGCCTCCTGCCTTTTGGCAAAACGCCCACCCTGCGGAGAGCGGCAGGAGATGCCATTTCCAGTCCTCTGGTAAGTGGCTTGGGTCCCTCCTCTAACAACTGCCTTGATGCTTGGCGAAAGCGAGCTACAGCGAATTCAGGACTTCGATAAATGCTTCTGTGCCAGTAAGCACCTGGGCAGCAGTAATCTGGACAAGCAAATGCTGTGGTGTGCTTCTGATCCTCCACTGATCGTCACTTGGAGTGGTGGCCTGAGCAGCAGGACAGGGAGCAGGACACCCCCAGCCCTAGTTTTCAAGTTCGGAGGTTTTTGCAACTGTGCCCCAGGCTCCCTGGCAAAGAGGGTTAATTTGCTGTCATTTTGACACTGGACTAATAAAAGCAGACTAAGTCCTCTCCAAAGTGAATCACAGACATATATAAAACTATTAAAGCCAAGGCAAACTCAAGCATGTTAATCACCAGATCTAGCATTTAAGGAGTTTAAAATCAACAGCAACCACAATCTCAAATGATACAATTGTCTAAGAAAATGGCAAAAACCAAAGAAAAGCTTGGCCGTGAAAAGTTCCTGGATTTGTGGAAATGAAAGTTGTCCATCTTGTTTTTCCACTAGAACATTTCAGCCTGGAGGCTGGGGCTCTGATTTCTTCATTTACAGAATAGCATCCGAAATATCATCACCAATCTCTCCACTAGAGACATAAAAATGAAACATAACAAAAATACCTAAAAACCCTACTTTGCTCATTTACTTAATTTTAAATCAACTTGTGGTGGTATGCAGTGTGTGAAGGGAGAACATCCTAGCTAATAGAACAAGGCACATACTTTTTAAAACCATAGACATTAGCTCTTGGAAGATGCTTTAAGGATTTGCATTTAAATAGGCGTGAACCTCTTCCTCAAATAGATGTCCATGCTGCAAACAACATCATGCCTCCTTGCTGACAGTCCCCCCATCCACACCCCATGGTCTGGTGTTGCAGTTAGGAAGTTTACTGGGGGGGGGGGGGGGAAAGGCTTTTATACCAAGGGCTCAAGTAGAAAATATTAGGAAATGAATATGACAACATGTGTATAAATATGCTTGATACAAGTGATGTACTGAATGTTATAAGAGCTGTAAGGGCCCCCAATAAAATCATTGGGGGGAAAAAAAGAGAAAGTTTACTTGGGAACTTCTGGTAGGCTCTGGGGCAAGTAGTAAGGCGAGGATCACTAGCACTGTGTCCTGTGTCCTGAGATCCATTATTATTTATTTAATTTAAAATTTTTATTATCTACCATTATTATTTAATTTATTTATGTTTTTATATAAAAACATACAGGATAGTTTACATAGTAGACAATAGCCTCTAAGAAAGGTGTCCTGTGTATGGGGAATTATAATGCAACCTGAACAGTCTCAAGTATCTTCTCCCATTGGTTGGATTGAGACACATTTTAAAAATTCTAAGCAAAAGGATGATATCCATTCCCACTTCCTGAGGAGCTTTTTTGGGGAGAGATGGGATAGTGCTTTATAGAGATCTTGACATCTCCTTGACTAATGCTTGTTCTGGGGAGAACATGATAATTAAGATGTTCTGTCCTCACAATCCTATTGCCATTCATCCTATATCTCTAAGTATATGGGAACCCTGGTGGCCTAGTGGTTTCCTGTTGAGCTATGCTCCACAGGGCCAGAACTTTGAAAGCCCCAGGTGCTCCTTGAGAGAAAGACTGGGCTTTCCACTCCCATTAAAGGTTAGACACACATAAGAACAGATCAACCCTGTCATATAGAGTCCCTATGAGTCAGTGTCAACTTGATGGCAATGAGTGGTTTTGGTTTTCTAAAGATACGGATTTTGAGAAAATGCAGCTTTTGTTTTTATTAAAAAACATGCAGAATAGCTTACATGGTAAATAATAGCCTAGAAGGAAGGTGTCCTGTATAGGGGGAGTTACAAAGCATCCTGAACAACTTCAAGTATCTTCTCCCATCAGTTGGATTCAGATGCCTCTAGAAACTCATTGCTCAGCAGTTTTCCCCTCATGACTGGGAACACAGCATTCCCCATGGGGCTCATTCCAGTGTAAGACAATTCATCACTAGGCTGGGGAACAAAGCACTTCCCAGTAGTTTCTGCACAGTGGCCTTGGTCCAGGTCTCCAAGGGAATGAGGAATGGACTTGTTTTCTGTTTCTCACGATACTCCAGATACTTGGTTTGGACCAGTGTGGTCATTCTAAATCTATTCTATCTCAGATCTGTCATTTTGAAAACCTTCCAACCATTGCTTTTCTGAAGGGGAGATTAGCAAACCTTCCATAGGCCAATGGCTGCTCTCTATACATATCTCTCATGTGGAGTGTGAGGTACGGTGGAGAGCAGAGTATCTGAGCTGTGCCCTGACCGAGACAAAGCAGAGCAACAGGGACCCCTACCTGGAATAGGTGGGAAGGGTGGATACAAAGGAGTCTGGGTGAGTCCTGCCTCTGCCTTTCCCGAGAGGCGTGGCCTTGGCTGGCAAGTGGCAGTCAGCCTCCACCTGGCCTCTTTCCTCAACTGCATGTCATCTGATCTTCTTACCAGGGTCTAGGGCAGGAGATGGGGGGATGATTAAGTGTTCCATGGGGCAACTTCAGAGCAGTGCCCCTGTTTGTTTGTTTTTTTGGCCCTGTCTGTTGTGATATGTCATGGAGGGTGCAAGACATTGTGCTTATGTCAAAATCCATGAGACTATACCACACCAAGAGGGAGCTATAAGGTAAACCGCCAACTTAAAAAAAAGTACTGGCATTGGCCCATCATTTCTAATAAACATACCATAGGGATTAGAGACATTAAACTTAGGAAAGAGAGAGGCCAAGAAAAATCAGGGTGAGAATTCTCTGCTTGCTGTACAATGTTTCTATAGACTTAACACTTTTCTGTATAGGTACATTAAAAGTCTTCCCAGCTCCCCACCATCTTTTTTGTCTAGCCCATACATCGATTTTTTTTCGATCCAATTTCTTCGTGTAAGGAGACCTGGTGCCATAGTTGCTTATCCATTGGCTGCTCATCACAATGTCAGCAGTTCAAGTCCACCTACCTTGAGTGGAAAGATATGAGGCTATCTTCTGTACATAGTTATGACCTCAGAAACCCGAGGGAGCTGTTCTAGCTTCTCCTGTTGGGTCTCTGAGTCAGAGTTGACTCAATGACTATTGGTTTGACTTGAGTTCTTCATCGAAAGTGCAAGTTCTCTTCCCTAAGTTCATTTCATTCGTACCATACTTATGATTGAATGACCACTCACATGGACATCCATACCATCAATTGAAGTAAACAGTGAAACAAGGTTGGTTCCCCCAAACATGAAAAACCAGGAGTTCATGGATTGATTAAGGCAGTAGTGGTGGAGCACTGATTGTGAATACAGTGTGAGGCGAGAAGAGAGGTGCAGAGTGTCCATCCCACAGAGGGTAGAAGGCCCATAGTGTCATCAAGACCAGCTCACATCACATACCTCCCTAAAGAGAAGCATTTCTAGTCATCACATGTTTATTCATTGTGTGACCAGGATAGCCCACAGATGATACTATAAACATCTAAGTGATCCTAAGCTGGAAAAATGTTCCCCTTCCCTGTGCTAGATGAACAAAAGGGTTCCCAACCCTGCCCTTCTGGTATTTGGAGTTTAGGGAATAAATTTTTCATGAACATTTTTAGTTTAATTTATTGTTTTACCCACCTAGCAAACTTTGTTGATACAAAGATATAATCATAACAATCTCCTGATAAACCAGTTTGGTCCTCAAAGAAAAAGAATTCAGTAGAGAAAAATATGATCTTCAGAAAGGCATGTTCATGTGTAATAATTGATCAAGTGCACAGTAGCTGAAAGGAATTACTGAAACCCAAATGAAGACTGAATATGAAAGTGGGGTAAGAGGAAATTAAAAGGAAATAGAGGAAAGCACTAGCAGGCAAAGGACATTTATAGAAGTCTAAATACAGATATATATATATATATGACTATGTACATATATTTATAGGTTTAGTATTAAGGTAGCAGATGGACATTGGATCTCTACTCAAATACTCCCTCAATGCAGTAACCCTTTATTCTAACAATCTGATATCCTGTGATACTCACCTTTCCTGATGTGATCACTGAAGACAAAATGGGTGCATAAGTAAATGTGGTGAAGAAAGCTAATGGTGCCCAGCTATCAAAAGGTATAACATCTGGGGTCTTAAAAGCTTGAAGATAAAAAAAGTGACCATCTAGCTGAAAAGTAACAAAACCCACATGGAGGAAGCACACCAGCCTGTGTGATCATGAGGTGTTCAGGGCATCAGATATCAGTCATCAAAGACCCAGAACAAAAAACCATATTGGTGTGAATGAGGCAGAGGTAAGAGTGGGCCCCAAAGTCCATCGGCAGTCAATTGGACATCCCTTCTTGGAAAGGTCACAAGGAAGGGATGAGTCAGCCAGGGTGCAGTATAGCACTGATAAAGCATTCAACTTTCCTCAAGTTCTTTAATGCTTCCCCCTCACCCCCCCCCCCACCCAATTATCACGACCCCAATTCTACCTTACAAATCTGGCTAGACCAGAACATGTACATTGGTACAGGTAAGAGCTTGCAACACAGGAAACTCAGGACAGGTAAACCTCTCAGGACCAATAATGAGAGTAGCAATACAAAGAGGGTAAGAATAAGGAGGGGGAGAAAGGGGAAACAGATCACATCCTTCCAGGGGGATTAATTACAGAAAAGTGGGTGAAGGGAGACAGTGATCAGTGTGAGACATGGAAAAAAATTATAAATTATCAAGGGCTCATGAGGAAGGAGGGGGTGAAATGAGCTGACACCAAGGGCTCAAGTAGAAAGAGAATGGTTTGTGAATGTTGGTGGCAGCATATATACAAATGTGCTTGACATGGTGGATGTATTGATTCTGATAAGAACTATAAGATTCCCCATAAAATTATTTTTAAAACAGATAAAATAAAAAATAATTTTTCTCTCAAGCTTTTCGCTAATCATTTTGACAAACCTTATACACCATGGCTCACAGAACCATGACAGTTATGACTCAGAAAATAGATAGCCTGCCCTTAAATTGAAAATTTAAATTGAATGCCTTGCTAAGTATTGCCTGGAGACTGAACTTTGCATGATGGTAAGGGCTTTCCTTTAGGGGCAGTTTTGCCATTGAGGGTCATTAGGCATTGTTTACAGCCATATTTGGTTATCACAACTGGGTTGGTGCTACTGGCATCTGAAGATCAGAGGCTCAGGATCTTGCCAAGCACAAGGCAACCCCAGACCTCAAAGGATTATCGAGTTCAAGATGTCACTAGGGTCGGAGTCCAGAGCCCAGTAAATAGAGGCTACTTATTTAACTGTGTATCTCACTCTCTCCATCTGTAAAACGAAACCCTTCACAATGCTAACTGCACAAGGACCGTGATGATGCACATGGAGCATGGTGTCTGCTAGAGAGAAGGACTAACTACATGATTGTTTGGATGGTGCCATTCCTGACTAGCCCATGTTTCAATGGACACAATGGACTCTATAAACCAACAAACATAGCTCACTGCGATTGAGTCAGTTTCCACTCAGAGTGACCTTATAGGGCAGAACAGAACTATCCCCCAGTTTCCCAAACTGCAGTTCTGTACGAGAAAAGGAAACTTCATCTGCCACCCACTGAGTGGCTGGTGGATTTGAACAGTGAACCTTGTGCTTAGCAGCCCGACGCATAACCACCATGCATTGGGGTTCCTCGGTAAGCAAGAGAGACACACCCCAAACACAGAGTACTTCTCTGTCATCAATCAATCTGTTGTTTACCTGGGTTTGGAGAACAGCCCTAAGTAGTTTGATCTCCCAACAGTAGGCTGCTTCATGAATTGAATGGTCCCTTCTGAGTTGAGCTGTCTGAAGTGTTCCACAGAAAGGCTGAAGTGCCAAGTGGATCAATATTTTTAGGACAACTCAAGCAAGGAGCCTCACATTTTTAGACTGAAATAAATGTTCCCCAAATTGTGGAGATGGACCTGTAGGCTGAGGGTGAAGCTGATCCAACCAGAGCACTTTAAACTAGCACTTTAATCAAGCTGCACTTTGATTATTAAATACTAGTTCCTTGCTAGATATATTTGCTTTAAATACAATTTGTAGTGATAGCAATGATAGCACACACAAAAATGGGCAATGAATTTTTATTCATAAGATGGCGCTCTCGGGCTGAGCCCCGGTGGCGTAGTGGTTGTGCATGGGACTGCGGCCCACTGGGATGGAGGTTCGAGTCCGGCTCCCAGGAGCAAAGGCTGGGTCTCCTACTCCCACCACCAGGGCAGTGATGCCTAAAAAAAAAAAAATGGCGATCTCTGGGTGTACTTGCTAGTTTGTGAACAGTATGCACAGAGATTTAGATTTTTACCTTTTTTTAAACCTAGAAGACATATTGTGCTACCATGGCTGGCTTCTGCAATGTCACGATGGCATATTGGCAAATTCAGGCTCCAGAGGAAGTCTTTGATTCAGGGGATTTGGGAAAGACAGAGGTTGGACATGGCATAGGAAAAGGTGAGCACTCAGGTCTGTGCGGGGGTTGACTCCAGGGAAAGCTGCAGCAACCAGTTGGTTTCTCCATCTTTCCCAATGACCTCAGAAGGCAGTCAGTGGGTGATACAGCTGATTGCATTGAACAGGACCGCCTTACATGCAAGATAGTACACATGGTTAATTTGCTCTTAATAGAAGGCTGCTTCAAATCTACCCAGAGAGAGTCACCTTGGCATCACAGCCTGGGGATTTACTTCTGACCCATCAGCCATTGAAACCCAAGGCAGGACCTTCCTCCTCGGCACACACAGGGGTGCCAGGAGTTGGAAGAGACTCGCTGGCAGCTAGTGGTGGGCAAGAACAAGTCTCCTCCATTTCGACACATTTTGATTCTCCTAGCAGACCGCTGATAATCTTTCCCAGTGAAAAGCACATATTGGGTTGCCTTTAAAAATCTAGATGAAATTACTTCCCAATTTCTAATTAAATTGCTAAAAGAAATTACTTGCGTTGGTTTAAAAACAAAGTACATCCATCAATTCCTATGAACGTGTTGAAGTTCACCCCATCTTAGGACTGGATACTTGGGGCTCAAAAACACCGCATTTATGAAATGAAGCAAAGTGATAACTAACACACATGACCTTCAACGTTGTCCACTTCCATTGAGAAGATCTTAACCAGACACTAGTTTCCACCCCAGATTGCAAGGAAAACTTGTATGTCCTTTCAGACCAGGTATACACGTACTCGGTCTACGGAGAAAATGCTGTCAACTCTTACATGATAAACTCCATTTTAATCTGCCAGCATAAAGCAGAGTTTGAAGTTTGAATCCATCCGAGCATCTCAGTTCTCGGGACAATAAAGCCACACAGCACATTTTCCTGTGCTATTTTGACCACAGCCTTAATTCTAATCCTGGCAAACAACTCTCCCAGGGAACAAGGGGTAATTGAATCCTCATGTTAATTCTATCTTGGTTTTCCTCTTGACTACTAACTCCCAATTATGCCAACACTTTACACTTTGTGCTGTTCTCTAGGAAAGCACGAACACCACCTTGTAGATTCAGCGAAGGTCAAGCCTAAAAGAGAAGAGTAACGAGGTCAGGGATTTACCTGGGAGTTGCCCCTCAGGAGGACTGTGCCTTTTGTTTTGTGTTGAATTCTGGGAGGGATAGCCTAGCAGGTAACAGGTAGCCATGTTTGGGCCACATGTGAGTTTGGTGTGAGGCACACAGGGTGACATTTAGGTCCCCATCATGCATTGGCATGATTGGCCCTGGCCATTTAGTGATATATCAAACAAACTTCTGTGACAAGAAGATGCAGCCTCTGCATGGAATGAGATAATCATTTTATTAGTTACCCTTTAATTAGTGGATGCAGTGAGGAACATGCAGTCATTGAGTCATCAGTAGTTGAAGTCTCAGTCCTGACTTGTTCTGAATTAATAACCATTTGATGACAGTGCCATTTTGTGTATGAAGATAGACTGGGCTTCTGTAACAACTCCTAGAGTGCTAACAAATTCAATAGGTCAGTAGAATGAGAGGGAAACGCAGGGAGGCAGGAACCCTTTAGCAAGCTCTGGAGGTGCAGTCCTACTCAGACGTTCATGGGGTGGGGTCACCATGGATAGGAATCAATACAGTGATGGCTTCATTTTATCTTTTCCATTTTGTACAGCATCACTAAACCAGAGAGCATGGGACTTCACATCTTTTCATTAAAAATAAATGATTCTAGGAAGAGACAACAAAAAGAAAATCTTAAAATGAAACAGTCCCTACATCCTTACCTCCCTCATGCCCACACCAGAAAATTGCCAATAATTGTTACTATTGATCACAGATTATGACTGATCACCTTTCAGCAGAAAAAAGAAAGTTGAAGTACTAAAGACCATTTGAAGTGTTTACTTTAAAGAACATAAATCCATGCCAGGCTGCAAATTCCAATGACTCCAGGTTATTTTACATACCAAAAGCAAATAAAGAATTCTTTATTGGAAATCTATGTGTAAGTGTCTGGGAGAAATGAGAGGAAGGACTTCCCTAGGGTTGGGGCCAGCTAGTGTAGTAACTCATGGTATCACCTTCCCCACCCCCCTTCATGGACCTCCTTCCATAGCAGACCTTATAAATGTTTTGTATCTATTTTAAACAGAGGATAGTATGTGGCAGATGTAGTTGGTTATTGCTTAGATGTAACGCTTCTTAGATTGTCTGAAGACCAACAGCAAAGTGTTTTTTGTAGACCCTTTCCACATTGAATCCAACATGATGTGTAACTACGGAGAAACCTTATTTTCTTCTTTGTTTTCTTTCATTGCAACTTAGTTTTCAAATATATATATAAATATAAATATATAGAGATACAGGTTTACAAATTTTTATTATCACAACATTGTAGCTAGGCATCAGAAAATTTAGCAAAATCAGTGAGACAAAATCAGTGGCACCTGTGAGGACAGCAGAGTTTGCAACAAGGACAGAACAGGGCATGTGATGGGTGCCTTAGGACAGCCCTAACTGGAGTAGATGAGAAGGCTGAAAGGAAAGCAATATAGAGTTTGAACCTTGCTCATCTACGGATAAATGTAGACTGGGCTGGTGAAAAATACGGGATTTTTAAAATTGAAAATACAATCGAGAGGGCTGAGCCCCGGTGGCGTAGTGGTTGTGCGCTGGACTGCAGCCCACTGGGATGGAGGTTCAATTCTAGCAGTGGGTCTGGGCCTCCTACTCCCACCGCCGGAGAGCAGTGATGCCCCCCCCCCCCAAAAAAAAAAAAAAAGAAAAGAAAAGAAAATACAATGGATTCCTACTGAAACACACACGAGAGTTTGTATAGACGTCATTTGGGTGCTGCCTCTTGGACTGGGTCACCCACCATGATCTGTCTCCTCTGCTCCCTTCTAGTGATAGTGCTGAGAAATGCCTTTTGTCAGGCAAGATTCTTCGTCAGCTTCAAGGTGGCCATGACATTCGTCAGAATAAATCCTCAACTTCAGATTTCATTCCCAGACATTCTCATGTCTGGGACTGCCTGAGACTTCACTTGAGCCGTGCTTATTGTACGGGTGATATTGTCATCACTTCCCTTTCCGTATTTTACAAAGATGCAACAATTTCATAGCTCCCCTCACTCTTTTGACTATTTTCTGATATCTTTCTAAGATCAAATCCTCTCCCTTGCATGAATTCTTAAACTTTAAAAAAAGAAAAAGAGCGAGAGATACCTTGAAGTGAATCAGATCACTTCTCGCATGCGGTGTGGTTGGGTAATACATTGAGTTGAATATTCTGAAGGTTCTAAATTTAAGTTAATCCATATGTAATTAGGAACATTCTTAACTAGACAGCCCCGGTTCACAAGAGATTGGCAGATAATGCTGGGGAAAAAATATTTAGCAAAGCACGAACAGCAATTGAATGAGAACCAGCTAAAAACCGCTTTTCAATGGGTTGCCTGCACAACTAACTTGGGCAGCGATAGTCTGCATTTCTATATTTCACTGTGGTGGACCCTGCATCTTGCATAGTGGGGAGTTGTCTTTTGAAAGCCAGATAGTTTCCTGAGTTGATGTCATCACGCTTTTCATCCCTTCCTTGAGAGTTCTATCTGGGCCATCATCCTGTTTGATCCCTTTAAACAAGAGAAGCTAAAGACTAGAAAAGACAGTTTTTACTTTTGCATCCATGAAGTAGATGGAGATAAAATGAATGAGTCTCTTAGAGGAACTTAATATTTTCTTTTTAAGCGATTTTCTGCTGGTACAGATAGGAACCGGAAATATGGGGAATTCAGGAAAGATGATCCCTTCAGGACCAGTGGTGAGAGTGGTGATACCGGGAGGGTGGAGGGAAGGTGGAGTAGAAAGGGGGAACTGATTACAAGGAACTAACTCCCTTCCTGGGGTATGGACAACAGGGAAGTGGGTGAAGACAGACATCAGATAGTGTAGGATATGACAAAATAATAATACTTTATAAATTATCAAGGGTTCATGAGGGATGGGGAGTGGGGAGGGAGGGGAAATATGAGGAGCTAATTACCAAGGGTTTAAGTAGAAAGAAAAAGTTTCGAGAATCATGATGGAAACAAATGTACAAATATTTGTTTGCATACAATAGATGTATGTATTGATAGTGGTAAGAGTTGTGTGAGCCCCCCAATAAAATGATTTAAAAAACAAACAAACAAACAAAAAAGAGAGTTTCTGATCTTGTGTTAATTTATTATGCTGACTTTATTACCCCACACTTTATTCTCAGAAAACAACAACAACAACAACAGGAAAAACAGCCAGACTTAACACCAACACTTAGAGATACTCCATTTAAAATGCAAATAATGAGGACTTTGTTCCACATGTTGTGTTAATATCCGAATTCAGGGTGGGTTTGAACCTACTGAATATGTGGTTCTCTCTCTTCCTCTCTTCAGACAGCATGAACCTAATGCTCTCTATCAACCCTTATGCCTTTCTGCGTTTGGGGCAAGCATCGCAGAAGAAAGTGACAGTAATGAACAGTAAGTCATAGCCCCTGGTTTATGGTAGCTGTAGATACTCAGCAGCATCAACACTCCCTGTCCCACTTACTGTACGTTTCCCTTTGTCTCTCAATTAGCACAAATATACAGAGATGCTGTTTCATCCACGAAATAGCATAGCTTAATGATGAGTAATTTGTTTCATGATGGAGAACAATCAAATATCCAAGATGGAATATCTCCTACTCCCGTCTTATAAGCCTCTGTATAAAGTGAAGTGTGGGGGGAGTTACAGCAACTGGGGTGAACCACCCCGAGCAGAGGACCCTGTCAGCAAGGTAAGCACAAGCTCATTTGTGCTTACTAATTCATCTGCAGTGAACAGATATGCATGCTTCTCAGCACAAAAGATGTGTAACTGTTTGCTATGGAAGAGTAAATAAGCACAAGTAAGCCCATGCTTACTTTGCTGCCTGGGTCCTCTGACCCAACCAGGGACTGTGAATTTGAAAAGAGACTGCTTGCTTGAACAGAGTGGGGCTGTGGGGGTGGGTGACAGGCAGCTTCCGACCAGATGGCAAAGGAGAAGCTTGGGGGGAAACGATGACGGGATTCAAGACAGGTGGGTAAGGAAGCACAACTCAGTCTGAGTGTCCCTTGCTGACTGGATAACCCAGCCCCGTGAGCCCCGGGCAGATCTTCCGGGGAGCCCACACTGCCACAAAGGGCTGCAATTCCCTAAAGTCTACGAATTAACCTCAGGCATCACCTAGCGTGCGCGAACTTATTATCATGTCATAGACTCCCACTTCGAGGCGGCGGTGGGAGTTTGTCCATGTCCCAAGAGGAACCTGGTGGGAGGAAACTGCCCCGGGCATGCCCACCAGTTCTTCGGGGTCCCGGGCTAGAGTGCTTCTTTTGTTTAGCTGCTCCTTCTTTTTGGAAAACCAAGCAGGATTTTTCCCAAAGTGCCATCAAAAATGAAACAAGCGAGGATGAAAGGGACAAATGTGACTTTTCTCTTTCTCCCTCCCTGCCCTGCACCACTGACGGCTGCACCACCAGAGCAGAATGAACAATTAACTGCCTAACGATTCTAGTCACACCGGCCCACAATGAAATCTTTATTCCGTGTTTACAGCCGTCTTTGGCAGAGGGTCTTGCTGTTTCTAAACTCAGAAGAACTGCCCTTTGGCTCCTCCCGGCCTCAGCTGCCTTGGTTTCAGCACTGGGTGCCAATAATCAGGCTTCTTTTTCTTCCAGAGGGGACATTTTTTTTTAGGGTGAAAAGACCTATTCTCATCACTCCCCCATATATTCAGGCTGATTTATGTCCCAGCTACTACACTCCTTCCTTCCGTCTCGCTTTACATTTCCCGGCCTCCCCAGAACACCGCCGGGCGAAATCCAGAATTGTGCACAAAGCCCAGCCACACAGCACTCCCTGAACCGAGGGCAGAGGAACATGGCCACTGGGGCACAGGGTCCGGGAAGTCAAGGAAATCCCACCCGCTTTTCCCAAAGGGGCTCATTTTCTAGCTTAGAAAGGCTTTCCGCTGGCTGCCCCACTAGGGGACACCCTGCCCCCTTTTCAATCACTCTCTTGATGGCTTCCAACTCTTCACTGAAGTTCACCAGCAGCTGCAGGTCTTGGAGAATCTTCAGAACTGGGAGGACGTTTACAGATGCCGAAGCGGTTGAGTGGGGACATCTGTGTCCCTTGGGGCTGGGAGGAGGGCCCAGACAGGCCTGGAGAGACAGGAATACGGGGAACCAGCATTTTGGTCAGTTGTTGGTTAGATCACCTCGTGCAGTGCCCTTCCTGAGTCTGAAAGCAGTGGACACCGTGCACCAGGAGTCAATTGTCTTAAGCTGCTCAGTCACTTTTCCATGCACAGGTCCCCGATCTCTCAGGAGCGTGGCCTCCAGCTTCTCCGTTGTCCAGTCCATGGACATGGTGGTGAGGTGACGATTCCCCTCACAGCCCTTCCACCTTGCCCCTCAGCACTTAACTACTTTCTCACGTTGCCTCTCTGGTGAGAACTGGGTCATCACATTTTACAGGGGAGAAAGATGGTGGGTGGGGGGGGTTGTTGTCATTTCAGTAGTATGTATAAACACTGATTAAATTCTCTGGCAACTCTCCCCAAATGAAAGATCATTTTTCCCTCCAAGTCTGCATGTGAATGTCAAGAAGGCTAGGTCATTTTTATGTTTCTGTTTTTTCATTGTAATTTTACTTGGCCACATGGCGCGCACACTGAAAAATGCCCCTCCTTGACCTGCAAACTTTCTGCCCAGCAGAGAAACTGGGCCTTTTGTAGAATGCCTTTTTGCAAGATTTCCCCAGCATTTGCAGGAGATGAAATTAGATCATTCCTGACACCTGTCCCATTCTGAAGTTGTGTCCTCTCCCCCACTCGGGTGCGAATGTGCTGAGAAGGGAAATCAGAAGTACTGGGAAGGAAGGTCAAAGGAAAGTCAGTGACTTGAGCCTAAGCAGCGTCAGAGAGCGTCTTTCCCATTTATGCTCCTTCCCACTTGTCTCTTTTTCCTTTCTCTCCTTTTGGCAGGAAGGGATCTGGGCTAGCTTGGAGGCTTGACTGTCTCTCCCGTGCTGAGCTGTCCTCTGGCCCCACTGTTCTTCCACTTTCCCCTTGCCTGTGCTTTGGGCAGCTGAGGGCAGAGCCTGCTTCAAGGAGCTCCCCAGGCCAAGTCAGGAGGAGGGGACTACAGGAGGTCTTGGAGACCTGCCCCAGGGATGGGCGCCTGACCCCCAGGCACGGTGCCTATTCCATGTGATTTGTCAAGATCACACAAATCTCTACCACATAAAGTGCTCCCCAGGTGACAAATGCTTAACAGACAGTAGCAGCATGGTCAAGTACAGAGTTCCAGAATAACCATCCCTCTGTAGTCCAGATGTCAGATAAGGAAGAAGAAGATGAGAGAAAGAACTGTGTCGTAAACTCTATATTGTCTGTGCAGACAGACCTGGGAAGATGTGGCTACCTTGGGTTCTTTGGGTTGGTCTGCGTGGCTTCTGAGCCAGCTTCCAGATTCCCCAAACTATCAGAGGTAATTTCTCCTACTGGGGAGACTCTGGAGACTGGAGGAGGGCCAGGAGGTATTTTATTTAGAGGTGCAGCCTCTCCTTTCAGGAAGACCTATGCAATCAATGGACCAATCCGTCCTAACACGCTCACCAACAACGAGCGAACAGTCATAATAATGGCAACATCACAGTCCACTACCAATCGACCATGCCTTCCACACCCCGGTGCTCCGCTCTGGGAACACCAGGAGGACGACAGCATGTCCTTCCCAAACCTAAAACTTTTACCCGATCTGACGCCCCCCTCCCTGCACTCCAACTCACGCCACCCCTAACTCCGGCCCTGCCCCCACCCTCACAGCGACTACAACAAGCAAAGCGCAACCAGAGCGCAATTTCAACCGTTAGGGCCCCGGAGGCAGGAAATCCGGGGAGTTGGCGATGTCCGGCAGGTGGCAGGGACTCCAGTGCCCAGCACATTCTTCTCCCACGACTGTACTCCGGCGGGGGCCAGGGGGGAGACAGCAGATACAACCCCCTTCCACAGGCGCCCTTGTCCCTGGGTCCCTTCCAGGATCGCAGCCCCGGCACCCTCTCCCTTCGGCAGCCGGAGGGAGGCGCCACCACCCACTGGACGAGCGAGAGGAAACCGAGCTAAGCGCCCTGGTCCCTGTCCCACCCCCGGTGCGCGCAGCCTCCGCTCCCAGCCACGCGCCACTCTGCTCCCGGGACAGCGCCCCCGGCCTGGGCGGCCGTCTGCCCACAGAGTCCGAGAAGTCCAACTCCGAGCGGCCCTTGTCGGGGCGTGCAGCCTGGAGGACCCCGCGATGCACCAGGGGCGGTTCCCAAGAGCGCTGGCACCCTGCGCCCCAGCGGGGGACAGGGCCCGGCCAGTCGGACTTGCCCCCATTCCTCTGCCCCACTCGGGTCCTCTCTCTGCGCGGAGGGCCAGCCGCGCCGCGCCTAAGTCCCCCACCTTACCTGGCAGGCCGGCGACTCTCCGGGGATGGTGGGTCCAGCCTCCTCCGGGCCGCGTCCGGCTCACATCACTGCCTCCAGCGTTGGCCGCCTGGGCTCCCTGCGCCCCCACTCGCAGCGCTGCCCCCGCCCCCCACCCCCCGGCGCTCTCCGTCAAAAGTGTCACAGCTTGGGTCTTTCTTGAAGTCTCCGCGAGGTCTCCAGGAGTTGGGCTGCGCTGACTGGCACGCTCCCCTGCACCGCTGACCCCGCCTGGCCAACAGCGGCTTTCTGCGCTTGGTCCAGCCCTGGAGCACTGCCGCCTGCACTGGTCACAGTCCCCCAAGCGTAGCCCGCCGACCGAGTCCCCTCCCTCGCGCTGTCCCTAGCTCGAGTAGCTGCCGCCTGCCTGCGCTGCGGGTCCTCATTCCGCTGCTCATGAATATTCGTACAGAGGCCAATGCCGCCGGGGAAGTAAATTGAATTAGCCAATTGGTGCCAGGAATGTGTGGCCTTTCCTTCGGAGGAGCTGTGTGGAACCCCAGCAGAGGAAACAATTAGCATCTACTTGGCACCCTGTGGTTTAGACCAGCGAGGGGCAAAATGGGTTAATTCTTTAAATGCAGTTTAGATACCTCATTGAAATGTTTCCTCTTCTCCATTGGCTGAGAGAGTAAGGACATGCGAGGAGAAGGGAGCTGGAAGGGGTAGGTGGGAGGACTGCGAGGCGTATTTGCACCCAAACTCTCACAAAGTTGAGGTAGCTTCATCTGCCTGCAATTCATTAGGGATTCCGAAAGCAGAGGAAAGACAGAAGTGGAATCTGGAAGGCAGGGAGAATCGAAAGGGTTTGACCTTGAGAAGACAAAAAAAAAAAAAAAAAAGAGTCCAGCAATTTAGAAGCAGGGTGCTCTCAGAGGAGGGGGCAAATCCCAAGAGTCACTTTGAGAGAAGTTCTCCAAATGGTCGGTTTTCCTTTCTTTGTCCTCAGGACAGGATCATGGAGTACTGAGGGGGTCGAAAGAGTGGGAGTGGTCGGAATCTTTTTTTTTTTTTTTGGTCGGAATCTTAAAGGTCAGTTTCAAAGGAGACCAAAACCAGCCCCAGGATACACAGCAACCTGGCCATCACTAGGTTGTTTTGCAAAACTGTTCTTCCAGTTCTTCAGCCCCAGCTTCTGGCTCTGGGATCAAAGGAAACAGAGGGGCAAGGCCCTGCTCCTTATCAGGTCAGAACTCCAGGTGCTTCACAAACCTGTGTTTGGACAGTAGATGCCTGGGATCTTTGCCCACGGCAGCAGCCACCTTGTTCTTCCCCCCTTTCCAGAGCAGTCCGTTGCCCGACCTGGCTGTGGATTTTTAAAGAGCCAGTTACCACCATTGAATCCATATGTTACCTAAAGATTCACTTATATACATGCTTCATTGTAGCCAAGTGATTGCTGTGTATGATGGCTGAAATTGTGTTTGTAAAGAAACCATAAAACTCTTCAATGTATGATGGTGGAAACGGACACCTTCATTAAAGCTGTTGTGCCAGATCTTCAGAGGTTTCAGGCAGGTATGGAATACGAATAAAGCACTCCGTTGACCCTTGAATAATATGGTTTTGAGCTGTGCGAGCCCACTTATATTCAGACTGGGTTTTCTACTCCTGTAGCTAGTTACAGTCTCAGAAACCTTCAGAGGGTCACTGTGAATCAGCATTGACTTGATGGCCGCGAATTTCATCTGGGTTGATTTTACTTATTTACACACACATAGATACACGCATCTCTTGGTGAAGTGCTGGTTACAAGTCGAGCTGCTAACCACAAGGTCAGAAGTTTGAAACCACCTGGCAGGACTTTCTCCTTCCATTAAGTTATAGTCTCAGAAACCCACAGTGTGCTACTCTGGCCTACAGCGTCGCTATGAAACAGCATTAACTCTATGGCGGTGATTTATTTGTTTTCTTCATATATGTGTATACATAGTGCATATATACACACATACACTATATATGTATATGTGCAGTTACATAATCTACTGTCAACTTGAGGAAGGGGTAAAGTCTAGCCTGTCAATCAGGTCATAGTTAATGAGGCCTCTGGGTGGGTATGACTTTCTCCTGCAAATTCTGGGAACTCCTGTCTTCCTTCCCGGTGGTGGGACACACACACTCCTTGTGAGACCTTCCTGTTGATAAGACACATGGAGTGATTGTGATGGAGCCAGAGCCCTAGAGCTTGAGGAGCCATGTGGAGACCCACGTTAGCTCTGAGATGTTTACACCACCACTGGCTCCACAAGACTTTCCACCCACTGACCTGTGATCTTCCTGCATTCTGCATCATTGCCTGTGACTAATATCAGATGTATGGACTGGATCTGGACAGGTGGACAGGGCTGGGATGGTTTCTTATTGTATACTGGGTCTTTGATAGGAAGTTCTTTCACACATATGAGTGACTCTGGATTTATTTCTCTAGTCAATCAGACTAACACAGTATAGGTACCATTTGACACTAATCTCCATGAGAGCAATTAGTCCCTATAGTATATTGTCGTAGTAAAAGGTGATTTCTTCCTGAGAGTTTTCATCATTATGCCACGAGGTGTCACTAGTGGTGCTGGAAGTGCTCCCAAGAAGCAGAGGAAAGTTAGGACATCACAGAAAAAGTTGACTGAGGTCATCTATGGAGGTCTTAATGGATCCAACTTTAAGGACCATTGTGAAAAAAAAAAAGGAGTGCAGAACCCCCAAACCTTGCACTTCTTCTAAAATTCCTTTTAACCTAGTATTGTAGATGCAGCTATCGGTTATAGTACACAATAATTAGACAAAAGGTGTGTTATATTTTAGGTTGGACTTTTGGTCAACCGTAGGCCAAGTCTGAGGTGAGCCCAAAGTTATAAGTGGATTTTCGGCTGGACCATGGACAGTCAGCATCCCTAACTCATGCATTATTCAAGAGTCCATTGTAATTATTAACATCGGAGCAGCTCATGTTTATTGATGACTAGTTATGGGATAGGCATCTCGTGGTACAAGACTGGTTACACATTCGCTGCTAACCACATGGTCAGCAATTTGAAACCACCAGCCTCTCAAAAATAGAAAGACAAAGCTCTCTACTCTCACATAGTGACAGACTCAGAAACCTCTAGGGGAGTTCTACCCTGGCCTATAAAGTTGACTCTGAACCAGAATCGACTGGATGGTAGTAAGGTTTTTAATAGGAGTCATGTGTTGTTTTGTTTTGATTTTTATAGGAGTCCTGGTAGCCCAGAGGCTAAGCAATCAATTGCTAATAAAGAGGTTGGTGGTTCAAATCTGCATGCTGCTTTGAAGGCAGAAAGATGTGACAGTCTTCCTCTAAAAGGTTAAAATTTTAGGGACTCCATGGGACAGTTCTACTTTGCCCTCTCGGTTATAAGGAGATGTAAACAAGTTGGATGACAATAGTTTTCTTTCTTTCTATTTTTCGATTGTTAACAAGATGGGGAACATTTCATTTCTTCCAATTTTTTTTGGTAGGTGAGATAGCATTAGAGCTTTTTCAAGTGTTATATTTCAAATTTGGGTTAAAGTAGAAATTTTAGATATCATAGGAAGAGAGTAATTTTATTATTACTCTTTTCGTTGCAGAAATGATCAGAGTAAGTCTTTGAACTTTACAGTTATGGATTGTTGATGAAATATCAGGCACACATCTATTCAAATGCTTCTATTGAAGTTCATAGTCAAATCACTTCCAATAGTTGAGCATCTGTCATAGTTTATTCCCAGAAATTTTGGGTGATACTCCCTGGATTAAACACCTATGATATTTCCTTATCATTATTTTCCCCTAACATTAAATCAACCCCCATTCACTGATGTCATTGATTCTGATTCATATCAATAACTCTATGGGGATCGTGAGACTCTCATTTTCCCAGGAGCAGGGGTTGGTTGGGGTAGTTGAACTGCTCACCTTTGGATTATCTGTCTAATACCCAACCCACAGCACCACCAGGGCTCCTTTCCTTAATGATAGACCCTTCTTTTTGTTTTTCTGTTTTGTTTTGTTTTTTGGGCATCACTGCTTCTGGTGGTCTTGGGCGCTACCCAGTGCTGCTTCTGAGAGCCGCCACTGGATTTGAACAACAAAACCTGCGGGCCGCAGTCCCACATTCAACTACTTACACCACCAGGACTCAGCCTGATAGACCCTTCTTTTATGGCGAAACTCTCTTCAGGATTTAGCAACAAATTTTTTTTATTTTTATTTTTAGTAAATCATTTTATTGGGGGCTCCTACAACTCCTGTCATGATCAATATATACGTCACTTGTATGAAGACCACATTTGCACACTTGTTGCCATCATCATTCTTAAAACATCTTCCTTATACCTAGGCCTCCGGTACCAGCTTCCCATATTATCCCTTCCTCCCTACTCCCCTATGAACCCTTAACCATTTACAAATTGTCATTATTTTGTCATTGTACATTGTCCGATGTGTTCCTTCACCCACTTGTTGTTCATACCCCAGAGTGGAGGTCCTATGTAGATCCCTGCAGTAGGTTCCCCCCTTCTACTCCACCTTCCCTCCCCGCTCCTGGCATCACCACTCTCACCCCTGGTTCTGACGGGATCATGTGTCCTGAATTACTCCTGTTACTGGCTCCAGTGGATATCCCCTGGTCTAGCTGGATTTGTAAGGTAGAATTGGGATCATGATAGTGGGTGGGAGGAAGCATTTAAGAAGTAGAGGAAAGTTGTCTTGTTCATTGTTGCTACACTGTACCTTGACTGGCTCGTCTCCTCCCTAAGACCTGTCTGTAAGAGGCTGTTGCTTTACATATTGATGGGCTTTAGGTCCCCAGTCTGTACCCCCCCTAATTTATAATGATATAATTTTTAGTTCTTTGATGCCTTATACCCGATCCTTTTGACACCTCATCATTGCACAGGCTGGTGTGCTTCTTCCATGGGGGCTTTGTTAGAAGCAACATTTTATGATAAAGTCCTTGGATTGTAGAAAGCTTCCATGATTTCAGATAGCTAGCTAGATAGACATCTGCCCTGAGGTATCCTAATGTACAAGGGAATGAAACACTGACTGGTCCTGCATCATCTTTATGACTGCTGTCATACTTGAATTTATCATCATGGCTATTGTAGTCTCTCATATCCTCCAGCATCTCCCTCCCTCCTGCTGGCTCTCTGCTTCATTGTGCTCCACCCCAATGCTATGCCCAAAGGAAGGGAATCAGGCAATGTAGCCTTGTGCTCCATCAGGCTTTTAATAGATAAAAGTAGTAAGTAGATCAGTAGGCTTTTCTTCCTAATGTGGCCTTATCTGGATGTTCTACCAATATGTGTCCAGCACGGGTGACCCTGCTGGCATAGATCCAGGACCACAGCAACACAGAGTTCACCACAATAGGAGGAACTGACAATGCAACATACCACAGTAGGACACACTGTAAGAGATTGAATTTGGAGCGTCTAAAATAGATCAAGGTGAGTGCTCTCCATATGTGCTCAAGAGTCTTGATGGGAAGTGTGGTGGGAGCATTGTTGGTGTCAAAGGTGGGACATCTGGACTGGGTGTGGTATTGAGCACTCATGGGTAAGCCATTCGTTCACCTCTGGGTGAAGTGAGCTAGCACCTCCGCACAACAGAAACAATTCCCTACTCTTGGGATGCTTCCCTGTTTGAAAATTGCTTTTCGGGGAGTGAGTGAGCTCACCCATCCTCCTGGCAACCTGGCAAACCCAACATTGTTATTCTTATTTCATTGATGAAGAACTCCAAGTTCTCTAAGCTTCAGTAGCACTCAGAGCTTCTCCGAGGAAGAAACTGAGTAAAACTTTAATCCAGTCCCGTTCTAAGTGAATTCTTCTTTGCCATCTTCCCCTGCCCACCTTCCCCCTCTCCTGTGCCTTTAGAGCTAAAATTCCCTATTTTGTACTCCCCTGGGGGACTTCTAAGACATATAAAGTAATTAGAAGCAGCCTGGAGTCAGTATTGCATTCCACTTACTACAGATTACAGGGGGCACATTTAAAACTCTGCCCATGTCAAATAGGGCTCCCTTTGGAAAATGTGTTCCTCTGATTTTACTAGGTTACAAAAATCATATGCAATAGTTGGTAGGTCATTTGGGAATTTGTATTTTTTTTGGGGGGGGGAGGGAGGGTAGATCACTGCCTCTGGTGGTCGTGGGCGCTACCCAGTGCTGCACCTGAGAGCCGCTGCTGGTTTGAACTGCCAAGCCCATGCGTGGGCTGCAGTCCCTCACTCAACCACTTATGCTACCAGGGCTCAGCCCAGTCCTTTGGGAATTTTAAAGGACCTTGAGATGATAATGATTGTTGTTTGTAGTATATTGTTATTATAAGTTAATGTCAGATTTAGAAAAGTACAAAGTAACTTTAGCCTTGACCCCTGGTTTATAAATCTTATGGGTGAGAAAGTTTGAAAAAATTAAATTAATATCTATATCTATATCTATATATATATATAGTCAGCGTCTGTTATTAGGGCATGGGTGGATAACACTTGCTCAAATTATAATCATTGGTTAATAGTAGTCCTAAACTGGCCCATTAAGCAGGAAAGTATTAGTCTGGGAAAGGTGAGAGATAGAGGATACAGAGGAGACACACACACAGAAGGAGGGAGAGAGGAAGAGGGAGAGGTAGAGAGAGAGGGAGGGAGAGAGAGAGGGGGAGAGAGAGAGAGAGAGAGAGAGAGAGAGAGAGAGAGAGAGAGAGAGAGAGTCTTTTGTAGTTAAGTGGGTTTTCTGTGAATGAGAAGCTTTAATGCAGGTAGAGCTGTGTTTCTGTAAAGAAGGAACCTGCCTTTGTCATAGAGGATGATCTTTTCTGGGAGCCCTCAAGGTCATGGCGTTAATGACAGTGCTGGGACTACTGACCCTTGTTCAGTGCTGCTTTCTCCACCTCCCCATGACCCTGATTGACAGCCGAGGCCCCCCGTGGTGTGGTTTTTGGTTTATGATGGAGATGAGAGATAAACACTCAATACCTCCTTAGGATGAGTCTCACCTGAGTCGGCTAATACTCTGCTAATGCAATTCACTCATCTAGGTTACTCAGTAATACCCATTCCAGATAGTTTTGAATTTGCAATGGTAATTATTTAGTAGAATTGGTGACAGTGACAGTGGTGGCCTGAAAACACTCTAGTGGTCTCATAGCCCATCTTTGCCATAGGTACTCATTACTGCACAGTTGTTTGAGTTACAAAAAATAAAACACTCCAAAAAGTCTCTCTCTCTCTCTTTCTCGTTCTCATAAAACTAGGAAATCCTTTAATACCTGGCTCTCTATTTCCTAATGGTACAATGAACAGCTCAGAAAGCGTTCCTTTATTGTCTTGATGAAGGCCACTTGGTGACCTTACTTTTGTTTTTGTTTTTGTTTTTTTTGTAACTGGGATGTTCTGTGTATTCTTTGACTCTCAGTTAATCAGTCATTCTCAGGAGAAGGCACCAGTTCTCTCCCTGTTGACTGCTGTCAATTCCTGTGCAAATCTCCCTGTGTTTCTGAATATAATACAGAGACATGCCTCTCACTAGCATCACCTCCAAGCCCAACGAGCCATGGAAACAGTGCCTGTGACAACACTTTGTGACATTCTGGAAGCCGTCACTCCTAGTCCAGTTAGTTGAATCTGACAAGCTTGAATACAGTCTCCGCTATACAAGGTATTTTGCTAATGTTTCAAATACTAATAAAAACCAATCACTGCCCTTAGGGAGTTTATTACCTAATGAGAAGGGGCCTTGGCATTTAGTAAAGGAGAAGAACTAAGCAAAATCAGGATGATTTCTATTAAAGGATCAAAAATGAACTTTTGTGGGCACCCTGAGTCGAAAGAAAGGTTCCTTTCAGCGAGGAAGAGACAGGGAAATCTTCCATGGAAGAAGCATTCTATGTCTGGGTTCTGACAAATGTTTGGCTATGGAAGAAAGGATCCTTGCCATGCCCGGTCATCCACAGGATTTGAGGGACTTCTGTGATTTCACATCGCCTGATGACACATGGCATCATTGGGAGCACTAATGGTTCGGTGTTGAAATTCTTGCCTTCTGTCCTGGAGACTCAGCTTTGATTTCTGGTCTAGGCATCTCATTCATAGGCCCTACCCATCTGTCTCCAGAAGTGTGTGGGCTGCTTTGATGCTCAGCCTGCTTCAACAGAGCTTCCAGAATAAGATGATCCGGAAAGAAAGGCTGATGGACTGATTTTGAAAAATCACTGAATACAACCCTGAGGATCACAATGGTTGGGTGTGCATCTGAACGGGGAGATGGCGCATGATTCAGTAGCTGGTAGTTCCTTTGTTCTCTGAGTGGGGGGAGTGGGTGTTGGCTCAGTAGCCGCAGCAGCAGCACCAACAGGGAAGGAGAGCCGGCTTGGGATGTAGGGGTAGCTGAGAGGGTCTTGGCGCACATCTGGAGGTATGCATGTGCTGTCCTGTAAGCAATGATAATGTCGCTTTTTGACACAGCCACAGCTGTGTTTATGTTTGAGTAGAGAACACTTTGGAGGTGGGAGACGAAAGGGGTGGAGACCAGCTGGGAGACTTGTAGTCCCTGAAGCAAGATGGAATAATGCCCTGAACTGGGAAAGCAGCAGAAGAGAGCGAACAGAATCACGGTGTGGGTATATCAACATCTTGTTGAATGAATGTTCTTGAGCGTCAATGCTGGATGTCTGTCTCAAGGAGCAGACCACACTCCCACCTGCGTACACACATTGAAGAACTCAAGGGCACAATTTAGTTTTTCTCTTTGTGTCTTAACAACTTAGTCCATGCCAAGTATTTTGTTGGCATTGGATAACTGTTGAAAGAAATAAGAAACAACTGATGTGGAGCACCAGAGAAAATGGGGGATTGCAAAATATTGATTCTGGCTACTGCTGGACTTCTATGGGCAAAACACACACTGTCACCTTCCCCCCTTGCTAACTGGTCTTGGAAAGAAGTGCAGGTCAGGGCTTGATGCTGACTCTTGGCTATAGAAATTTCAGAGGAGGATCAAAGAGAAATCTAGTGGAGCTGGTACTGCATTCACTTGAACTGCTTGGCAAGAAAAGAACCTCTGGACATTTCACCCATGTTCCCTTGGCCCATTTCAGTAGACATGGCTGGCAGAATAACAGTGTAATAATTCCATCATCCTTGGTCAAATTTGAGGATACTATGAGTGAAGGGGCGGAGTCTACCTGTCAATCACGTCATAGCCAATGATGCAGCTGTGTGGGTGTGACTGCCTGAGGATTCTGGGAAGTTCCTTTCTCTTGAGCCTGCCATCAGAAGAGATGGGCCACACTCTCTGCTTCCTCTTCCTGTTGAGGAACCACACTCTGAGAGCCAGAGGAGTCAGTGCTGGGGTGCTTCCCCTGGCACTGGATCCACAAGGCTTCCAACCCACTGGCCTGGGATCTTCCTGCATTCTGCATCATTGCATATGCCCTGTGACTCTGAAGAGGCATTTCTGGACTAGTGTTGGGTATATGGACTAATATCAGACATATGGACTTGATCCAGACTGGGCTGGAATGTTTTCTCAAGACACAATTGCTCTTTGATATAAAACTATCTCTTATACACAAATAAGCATCTTTGGATTTGTAGGTCTCGTTAACCTAGGCTAGCACAAATGGTCTCTTGAGGATGTTCATATCCTCATCCCCAGAACCCATATACCTGTCTGGTTACAAGGCAAAGGGAGACTTGATATTGCAGATGGAATTGAGATTACTAAGCAGGGCAAAATTGAAGCCAGAATCAGAAGAGGACTCAACTCTGGGAATATCACTGCTGGTGTTAGATAGATCTTAAATGGAGGACAACAGAATACTATTTACTTGTGTTTCCTTAATTATGCAAAGGCATTCAATTGTCTGGATCATAACAAACTATGGGTAACATTGAGATGAAATTAAATTCCAGAGCACTTCATTGTGTATAATGAACAAGAGCCTGTCATTCAAACAGAACAGGGGAAGAGTGAGCAGTTTAAAATCAGACATGGGGTCCTAAGTGTTGACACTACACAACCACCTGAATATATATAACAAATTTACAATGATCTAAACTACATAATTGTAATTGAAAACCTAAAAATAAAATGAAGATGATTTGGTAGAGATATAAGAACTTTCAGGGTTAAAGGGAATATAAATAGTTTAGTAATAATTATTAAAAAAATAATAACAAATGAAAAAATAAATTCCTAAAAAGAACTCCTCTTTGAGGAGGGGGAGAGCTAATAAAATATTTGACAAAGAAACAAATCAGGCATGGTTTGTGTCAGCATTTTATCCTTTCACCATAATTATTCAGTCTGTGTGTTGAACAAATATTCCAAGAGGCTAGACTCTATGAAGAAGAATAAGATATCGGGATTGGAAGAAATCAAGAAACGAAACAACCTCATGCACTGGGTAAATCTGCTACACAAGATTTCTTTAGGAGTTGAAGAGCCCAGCTGTTGTTTTGAGTTCTAAGATGAGACTGACCCAGGTCATGGCATTCTCAATTGATTCACATTATGTGAAAGCTGGACAATGGCTAAGGAAGACCAGAAAAGAATTGGTGTATTTGGGTGATGGTGTTGGCAAAGATGATTGAGCATATAGCGGACAGTCAGAAGAACATGTCTTAAAAGGAGTCCAGCTAAAACATGCCTTACACATGTGGATGGGGAGACTTTGTTTTGTGTACTTGGACATGTTGTTCTAAAAGATTAGTAGTTTTGGGTAAAGGATCTCATGCTTAGTAAAGCAGAAGGTCCATGAAGGAAGACCAAGGAGATAGATTGATACTGTCCTGCAACCCTGGGCTCAAACACATAAATACTTGTGAGGTGATGCAGGAACAGGAAGGTTTCCTTTGTTTATTTGTTGGTTGGTCTACCTCTCTCTCTACTTATTTCTTGTATATAGGAATCCATATGGCACATATCAACCACAGAAGCAATCAGGGTGATGTTCTGAGATTTTCCTGATGGGTGCCATGTCATCAGAGGTCTGTGAAAAGAACAAAAGGGAGGGATAAGAGCAGGGTTCACACTGATGGGGCATGTGAGGGTTCGACCTGCCCCTGCTGGTTCAGAAGACTGAGGGAAGAGCATCACAAACCAAGGAAGGGAGCCTGTCTCTGCCTTTCTAGAAAATGCAATGAAACAGAGGTCCTCACAGAGCGTCCTGAAGAAGCACACCTGCTGCCCATTTCATTCTAGCCCAGGGGACTGTGTCAGACTTCCAAAGTCCAAGGTATAAACCGGTGTGCTTTAAATCACCATCTTTGTGACACCCGCTTACTCCAGCAGCCATAGTAGCAGGACAGTCAGCATGTTTAGGACCTACTCTGGATCTATTCATTAGAATAGATCGATACATTTTTATGGTGCTTGATGCCCCAAGCTACATGAGGTGTGATTGTGTGATTGTCCTGAGCTCCAACTCTAAAGCATATACTGTGTCATAAAGTTGTAAACTTGGCTCAGAATATAATATACCTCACAGTGTTAGTTTTGAGGTGCTTTGAAGTCTGTTAGTCTTTGATTAGGTCATGTTGTTGCCGGGACAAGTCCTTCTGGTACTGTAGGGGGTTATGCGTTGGTCTGCTAACCTATCTGTAAGGTCAACAGTTTGAAACCGCCAGCAGTTTCATGGGAGAACAATAGGCTTTCTCTTCCCGTGAAGGACAGTCTTGGAAATACTCAGGGGCAGTTCTTCCTTTGAGTTTTGTTTGTTTGAAGTTTGAGGGTGCAAGGATGATGTCAGTGAGTTTATACAAACCTTCTGGCACATTCCCACATGGTGTTCAGAGACAGGAGAGTGCCATCTCAAAAGTTATAATGTATAGAGTTTGGATCAATGAAAATCACCAATCTCGACCATCTCCTGGATAAAGCCACAGAACTGGTGGTGGTTCAGATCTAACAGCCATACTCCAGTGTGACCACTCAATTTCAGGGAGCACATCATTGGGGATATGGTGTTGTCATTGTTTCTGTTTCACTTTAGTTATTATCATTGCACTGTAGGTGTCATGTGAGATGATTGGACCAGCAAAAACAACCCGAGCAGTGGTGATATCCAATGGTTTTTCTCTGGATGAGAGCAGTGAGGGTCTGAGTGAAAATCTCAGTGCTTGGGCTGAAGACATAGTTTGGATGCTTTATCAAAGAAAAAAGTAAGTTCTGGGAAAAGAAGCATGAAACATACTCCCTGTTGAATCCATGCATGCCTTCAGCATGATACACATGTCTAGCAATGTCACGTGTGCATTCAACAAGGTGCACATGTCACTCTTCACTCATAAAAAAAAAATCCCTTAAAAGCGGAACAAAGTACGTGGTGCTGGGACCTCCAAGTTTGAAAATGAGCCTGGACCCACCATGAATCTCTGGAGAAAGAGAATTCCCTTACCATGTAAACAGAGTTGCCGTGATCATTGGATATCCAACTACACCACATGTTAGACGATCATAAAGCAGGCTAAACATAAAGTATGAAGTGGAATGGCTAATTTTATGTGGTGAGGTTTAGCAGATGAGGGGAACTCAATTCCCAAGTCCCCCTGTAAATAAAAACAGTTTGCTATTCTTGACCTTCTTTTGCAACCCTTATGCAACAAGTAATTAGGAGAAACAGCTCTAAATATGCTTATTGATTACCTATTAAAGGCACTGCTATAGATTATATAAATTTAGAGAATGAAGGCAGTATAGTACCCGTGGATAGCCACTATGTTTATATTTTTTTCTTCTTTTATTGACAGCATTAACAAAGTGAAGGCGATTGAGCATAGTGGTGACAAGGGCTGTTGCTAGCATCCTAGGGTCTAAGTTGAAGTGCCGACTGAGCTATTTGCCGGTCAGGAGAGCAAGCTCTCAAACCTTGCTCTGTCACTGACTTCTCCTCTGTCATCTGGTACAGTCTTCAGCACTACCTCATGGGGTTCTGAAGAGGACTCAGATAGGTGGTCCAGGAGGGCACAGTGTCAGCATACATGAAAGATGAGCCACCATTTGTAATAAAAATAGTTATAAGTACCCTTGTATTTCTGTCCTTTTTGGACTGCCTTTATCTAGAACAAGGTCGAAGTACTTTGCTCAAAATCAACCACGGCTATCAATATACTAAAAAGCCAGGCTTGTCTAGTGTAAGAGATCAACAAAAACAAAAACAACTTCCATGAAGTCAATTCTAACCTGTAGTGACCTCACAGGACAGGGCAGAACAGCCCCGGTGGGTTTCTGAACCCCTAACTCTGGCGGGGAGTAGAAAGTCTCGTATTTCTCCCAAGGGGTCACTTGAGCTTTCAAACTGCTGACTTTAGGATTAGCAGTCCAAGGCGCAACCCCTGTACCACCAGGGTTTAGATCTGGTCAAAACCAACCCTCTTGCTTTATTGTTGAAAACACTGAGGTCCAGAGTATCAAAGGCAGCCCTCAAAGTTGCACTGCGTATTCCTTTTCATGTGGTTATGGGGTCATGCCCTTACTGCAGGGATTTGTGAGCCCCACCCCCTTTCAGGAAGGATTGATTTCATTTGTTCCTGCAAAGACTTTGCCTGTGTGAGGAGTACAGAGAGAAGAGGGACACGTGGGCAGAGATCCAGGTGGTCTTCATGAAAGGACAGGGTGCCTGGAACCATCCCACTGAGGTTGTTTGGAACAGGGCCACTCTGGCCTTCCATAGAACTAGAGCTGCGGCAGACCTCAGACAAGTTCTGATATTTTATGTTTTCTTCCATTCCCTAGTCTGTAATTTGACATCTGATCAAACTGCCTCCTGGTGTGATCAAGAGCCCCAAGCAGATTTCTCTGCGGGAGGCAACCAGGGAGAGACTGCCGGTGCTGCCTGACTCATGGGGGGTGCTTTAAGGTGATGAGGGAAGCAGCGTGAACTTGGAGAGGTAGTTTTAGACCCTTGGGGCCAGAATCTGCATGAGTTGCCTGTCTTGGCAGAGTTAGATTGACCATGGCTTCTTAGCATAGACAAAGTCCACGGCCAATGAGTGCCTTTAAAAGGGAGCAGAGACTGAGGACTGTTGCAGGCCAGATAGTGTGAAGAAGGGCTAGAGATAGGAGGAGAGAAGAAAGGCATCGCTGAATTCCACAGGACTGGTTTGACTAGTGTGAGTTTCATATAGAACTTATAGACAGGAGTTGTGATCGGATTCTTGCCTTCCAGACAAGAGACTACATGTAGTGTGATTGCTGGTTATTGTACTGTTTGCCCCTGGAGGTTGTTAAGATACAGAAGAACTCCCAGAGCAAGACAGCCTGGGAAGAAAGGCCTGGGGATCTGGTTCTGAAACTCAGCCCACGTCTGATCTGCAAATCATCACAGAATTGAGTCAGACATAATTCGTGCTTTCTTCTGTGTCCAGAGTCCCACAAATAGGACCTATTTGCAACCCAGAAAGGAGTAGAAGAGGGAGCAGAAAAAATCTGGGGAATTTTCGAAAGATGGGAGGCCATGGGAAGACCCTAATGGAGATGCTGCCAAAAGCACGTTTGACTATGAGTGTTCTTGCTATCCGGATGGGAGCCACTGTCCAACAAGGGCGTATGTGGTTGGGTACCCTGACTTTCGGTTCAGTTAGAATATATCCAAGGGAAATATACTTCAGTGAATCATATCTTTCTCACCAAGACATTTGATATGAGCTTTAGATCAATACAGAAATTGATTTATTTTGGAGATCTTATAGAAGGAAAAAGGGACAAGACTCTTAGGAGAAACTTGTAATATTACTTAGCATGTTTGTGGACAGATAATTTCCATCCTTGGAGGGTCATATCTAGGGGTTTGTTGATAGGTGCTGAGATGGTTAGGTTTATTGTGCCAACCTAGCCAATAGGAACATGTGAGATTAATCGGGTCTCAGTTTGATTGGAAGGCAAAGCAATAAATGATTCTGCAAGGTCCATCCCCCTCTTTCTTCCTCTCTGGTGGTCAGAACGGTCTGGTGTGTGCATGCTGCAGCTGTAGGTAGTTCTCTACTTCAACCTGTGAGCTGTAATATCTGTGAGCCAAGCCAACTGAAAAATAGTGTCTCTAGAACCTGAGGCTCCTTCAAGACCTGCTTTGCCACACTGTTGGTGCCTTCATTGAGTACTTGAGGCTGGTGGAATCTGTAGCCTTTCATTGCTTGAGTTCATATTTTCTCTGGGCCTGCTTCACTAAGCTCCTGACTTACTTCAGGAGTAACCCATCCTCCTTGGTGACCCATCCTCTTTCCTTCTGTCTTCACACAGACTCTGCTTGCCTTGCCCCAGGGAAGATTCTGCTGTCGGCTTCCTTGACTTTGGACCTGACAGCCCACGTGAGCCAAAGAGCTTCTAGGATATTAACTGTTCCATGGATGCAAGTTGAACTGAACCCTCTATAGTGCTTTGTGGACCAATTAGCTCTTACATTCCTTCTCACTGTGTGTATATATGTATATATGTGTGTATTAATGCACACATATAAAATCATAAGTGTCCTGGTTTCATTCCTCTAGAGAACCCTGCCTCATACAGGTGCCCTCAGCTTGATTTGGACTCACAGTGACCCTATACACTACAGAACAAAGTACTGCCCAGTCCTGAGTCAACCTCACAATTATTATGTCAGAGTCCATTGTTGCAAGCACTGCAGTAATCCAGCTTGTCAAGGGTTTTCCTTTTATTTTGCTTATCTGAGGGGTAATGGGATTGTTTGGGAAGAGGTAAATACCAATTTGGGGCTGTAGGACAACGTTCAAGGGAAGGTGATGATAGCCACTGTGTATGAATGGTCCCGGTGAAGAGCAAAGGATTCTGGGGTGTGTGAAAATGCTATGAATGCAGTGCAATCCCAGTAATAGTAATAGCTGACATTTAATAGCTGGCATCTGTGGCCCATTTACAGAGAGTCAGTGTTGGCGCATAGTGCTTCATTCACCACTACGCCGCTACCATAGAAGGCAGGTACTGTTCTCATCCACACAGGTGAGGATGGTGAGGCTTAGAGAGGTTAGCTAGCTGAGAGGTTCCAAAGACAGATGGAGGAGAGGCACAGTTTACAGACTCATTCCAGTAAATGTGCTGTCAGGAGCCATCTTTCAGGTGGACACTGGTGCACAACTCTGATCTTTCAGCGGAGAGTGTGGAGTTTTTGTGAGGTGTGTCACAGGTGTCTGAGATGGCAGCTCAGCAACAAACAGCATAGACTGCAGCTGTGCCACCTGTCCTCATTGATGTCAGTGCACCACCTAGAGGGAGAAACGTACTAGGAGGGGGTGGGGTGGAGGTGGGGTGCACAGAAAAGGCCCAGGAACAGTATGCAGGGTTATGGCTTAGCAGAGAATCCCAAGTCAGAGTAGGACACAGGTCTTGTGAGACCACGTGTAGAAAGAGTCTTGAAATAGAAACTTCATAAGGACTGAAAGGTCATGCGCGGCTCCCAGGGACAAGGGGTGGAGTAACTGTGAAAAGAGTCCTGAGTTGGTGAAGACAGACGTTCAGGCGCAGATCATTGTGGCGGCAGCATGGCATCATGACTGTCATTCAGATTGCTGAATTGTTTGGGTCAAAAAATGGCTGAAATGGCAGCTAGTGTGCAATATGTTTTATTACACGAGTATAAAGAATCTGAGTAGGAGTTGGTGAGATGGGGCGCAGCTCATGGAAGGGCGGCCCATTCTGTGGAGATAAAATGGGGAGCTACTGTCCACAGGGGGATTAAGAGAGTACGAGTACCAGCAGAATCAAGGAGACAGGGATCGGATCGATCACCTGAGGAAAGCCAGGTGGAAGGCGGCAGCAAGGAAAGGTGGGACTTGAGAGCAATGAACTGGAAGAGAGAGTCAAGACAGGGGAAGGGACTGACCTGTGGAATGTGGAGCCCAAATCCAAGACGTTGACTAGAGAAGGGGAGAAACCGGATTGCGTGAGATTGACTAGGAGGAGAGGTGGCTGTGTGTCCATGGTCTGAAGGACAGACACTCAAGGGAGATGGGGAGCGGGCCTTGAGGTTCCAGGAGTTCTTAGCAGGCAAGCAGCACAAGCAGAGCTGAAGCATCAGGAAGAGCCTCGCTGGGAAGCAGGGCATCTCTCTCTTCCTCTTACAAACAGTGTGGTGGTCAAGGTTGCTGGTTTGTGTGCTGTCATGCACAGTGAGCTTACAGATGACAGAACAGAATTGTCTCGCAAGCTTTCTAGCCTGCCATCTCCACGGGATCAGCTTAACAGGTCTTTTTTCCCTAAGAGCCAGTGGTTCATAGCAAGTGGAGTGCTGACTTCTTGGGCCAGCAGGCTTGGCACCAGCCTGGTCACTCCTCATTCTAAAGATGTTGGTGATGACCTCTAGGATGGAGGTTGTAGAATCACGCACATGAAGCCAGGTTGCAGTTGTACATACATTGGATAAGGGGGCTCCTCTTTCCTTGTTCCATACAGAACAGGAGGGGATCGTGGGAACTCTATCTTGGGGCTGCAGGGCTGGAGTGATAGAATTGAACACAAAGATCTACTTTGAAAGCGAGGATGGCATGGATGTAAGTATCTCTCATGTCCTCTCTCAGTTTCTCTGTCTGCCTCTAAGCACATACGAAACATGTGGTAAATAACAAAGTATTTTGCTGTAGGGTTCCAGTTGACACACGCCGGCATTGATTTCAGTTCCTGCCATGCATAAGCTTAAACATGTCTCTGTGATCGGTGAGTGGATACAGACATGCTCCTTCAGGGCGATACTCGGTTAATTCTTCTTGGGGAGCCTTCCCCACCACCCAAAACAAAAGGCACAAGCCAAACAGCATCTTCTCAGGGATCTGCTGGGCCCGTTAGAGCCGAGAGTTCAGCTCAGAATGTATGATGACTGGATTTTAGATTTCCAAAGGGGAAATCATGATATATTTCCTATGGGATGTGGCATAATCATGGGGGTCTATTTATTTGTTTTATTTATCCATTATTATTTTTTCAACATTTTATTGGGGACTCCTACTACTCCCATCACAATCCATACATGCATCCACTGTATGCAAAGCACATTTGTGTACTTGTTGTCATCATCACTCTCAAAACAGTTTCTTTCCACTTAAGCCGCTGGGGGCTTATTTAGGAAGACATTTTTAGACCTTGGAAAATGCATAAAGGCCAGAAAATTTTCAGTTAGGTATTGTTTATCTTCACAAGACTTTGGTTAGAAATCTTTACACACCCCCACACTCCCCGTCACACACATACACCGTACAGACTTGTTGCTCCTTCAGACTTTCTCTTATTCCCTCAGCTTCAAGGCAGGAGCCCCCAGGGCACAGTGGTTACTTGTTTGGTTGCTCACCCCAAGGCCAGAAGTTCAAAGCCACTAGCCACTCTGAGGAGTAAAAAAAAAACAAGGTTTTCTCCTCCCATCAAGAGTTCCGGTCTCAGAAATCCACAGGGGCTGTGCTAACAGGTCCTGCAGGGCTGCTCTGAGTGGCAATCCCTTCGATAGGGACAAGAGAGAAGCTCAGGAAAGAACACACTTGGGGGTTCTGGAGGATGCCATGTTGGTGTGGTGCCAACTGAAGAGCAGGTAGCGCTAGAGAGGTGGAGATGCAGCCCCCCCTGAGAGTGAGGAGTCATTGGGGTGGGGGGATGCCAAGAAACAGCGGTGTCACATTTGGATCTATTTGGTTGATAAACGGTGTCCGTGAAGTGTCTAACCTGCTCTCAGACTGACGATGGGAGAGTGCCTGCCATGTCCGAGACCCACTGTTAGCGGTTCCCCTACAGCCCTCCTGACTGGTGTGACTATTAAAATCCACAATCCAGGTGAAGGTACAGAAACCAGAGGGAGCAGGAAGTGACCTACGGGGACACAAGGAACGAGAGAGGAAATAGCGAGGAATTCGAACCCCCATGTTTGCCTTTCAGAGACTGTGTCTTCCCCCCTGCACTCCACACCTTTTCCATGTGCACCTGTTTCTGGGCCAGAATATACTGCTCAAAAAACAAGTCACCCAAGCGAACAAACAGATGCATGTATGCCTCGAAGGGTAAACTTGGACTACAAAGGGGGTGGGATCGGGGACCTTTTGGTCCTAGCCTACTTGTGGCTGCATTGGCAGGCTAAACCTACCTGTAATTGCATAACCTGTAATTGCTACCTGTAATAGCATAAAGGTGCTGGCTTACAAAAGGGTGGTGCAGGGCATTAAGTATTTCTTTGTCTCTACCTGTTAAAATTCTCTCTCTCTCTATCTCCTTTTCTTATTGCTAAGGAGATGGATTGACTTTTGCTTGACCTCTTTTCCCCCTTCATCAACTGCACCCTCTATCTACGTAAACCCTTCTATTATTTATTCTCTATAAATTCTTCCTTAATTTGGTCTCTGATTTTTGCTATTATGCACAAGACTTAAGTGCTTGCCTGACTCACCACTTCTTGAACACCTTAACCACTTCCATTGTCAATTAGGGCCCTAAACTCCTTAAGCACATTCAAAATGAATCAAATCCATCACTCATGTTTCTCTCTCCGGGAACTCTCTGGAACAACTGTTCTCCAAATTGCACATGTCCGAAATCCAGGAGACAGTCCTCACCTCCAGAAAGTCACTGTAACCTTCCCATTCTATTTCCTAATGAAGTCTGAATGCCGCACCTTCTTTTCCATTCTCACCAACACAGGTCCCATTCTTCCCTTTCCCAGGTTAGGAACATGGTATCTTTAAAGACTCCCTGCTGACTACTCACTCTAACCTCCAGTCCGTGAAAGAGAGGAAGACCCTCAATGAAGTGGATGAACACAGTGGCTACAACAATGACAGACATGATTGCAGCGCTTTGCTCTGGGCGTGGCACCTAGTGTCATCATGAGTTGGAACTGACGCAGCAACACCTGACGACTAGCACAGCAACGGGAAAGTAGCTACTTTGTGTATGCTGCTACAGAGTGCTACATTCCATGACTCCACCAGGACAATACTGGTATAAAGTTTGGCTCAATTTTTTTTGAACCTCCCGATGAGGAAAATGGGCTAATTTAATAACCACTTTTGCCCCTAGCCCTAACTCATGGTGAGCTGCTTCCTGATTTTGTGTGCTTGTCTGCCAGGAAGGTAGCATGCGATCCTGGGGCAGGGGAGCCTTTGCATTTACCTGCCTGGTGGAATGGAAGTAGCTGGAGAACAGGCGGCGTGGAAAGCACGAGACTGAAGGGCTGTGGTGAGGGGGACAATGGAACAGGGAGAAAGGCTGAATTTCTCACAGGGAAATCGGGCAACGTTTCTCTGAGATGGCGAAAGAAGGTTTGTACTTATAAAACAGAAGTTGATGGATTTGAGAGGAGCACATTCAAATGATCTTTAAAAGGCTCCAGGAGAGAGTAAAACTGGGGCAAAGTACTGAAGTCAGATGCGGTGTTTTATATAGCAGGCTTCTGCATAAACCCAATGCAATGTTCCAGAGAGAAGAACATTTGCCCAGGGAAGAAGAATGTTAGGGAAGAAGAGACAGCAGCATCTCGCCTCCCCAAATATCTCACTGCAAAATATTTTTGGAGCCAAGTAGATAAGTTTGTAGGAGAAAGAAGAGGTGACCACAAGACGAATCATTTAAAACAGAAGGACTATGTGAAAAAAACAAAAACAAAATAAAAACTTGCACACATCCAAAACGCCCACAGGTGGTAATGCCTTTCTAGTCTGACATAGCATTAATGTGGGAGGTGATGAATTTACTGAATTAGATCCTTTTATTAATTGAAGATTGGATTTATTAAAACCCCAGAGCACTATTCACATGGGTGAGGTACATGAAATAGTACAGATACCGAAAGGAAAGAATTTAAAATACGTGAAATGTGAGCAGATTGAGTTTACATGAAATCGATACAGCATATTCCTAGAGATGTTGGGAAGAAACCTCCCTCTATATATTGTACACGGATTGTATTTAGAAACTCTTTGGTGATCTGCAATTATGGGAATGATTTAATTCAATTGTGGTGCTTAGGTTTCATGCCAACTTGGCTGAACCAAGATTCTCCCCTGATGTGATCTCACATAGTGCGGTCATCGCAGTGATGGGATCTTCTGTGAAGCAGCCAAGCAGTTGAGGGGAGAAACGATTTCCTGAATCTGGTCAGAGCCTTGGCAAGATTGAGGGAGGTTGCATTAGTATAATGACAGTGTGTGGAAGCGAGTCAACTTTCAAGACTGAGCCTAGATCCTGCACCTGATTCGTTGAACTCCTGTTATTTCACCTACCAAATTCAGGAGCCATCAGCAGACCTCCTACCTTGGAAATCCACTCAGTTGACCTTGGGTTCATTCAACTCTGCATCCACCAGCCTGTGACCTTCCTGCTTCCTAGTCACTGGCCCTTGCAGTTTCAAGGGTTAGGAGAAGCCTTCAGCTTAACCACGGACTTAACCCAGACTGGATTCACCCACTTCTATAACCGTGCGACACATTTCTTGATATAAATCACTCAAACATCCTTGGTTTTGCTTCTCTTGAGAACATAGCCTAATACACCAGTGAACAATGAGACACCCTCTATTGTTTGGAATTAATAGGATTACAGGCCTCTTATGTGGGGCTCCCCACGGTAGCCTGCCTGCATGGGGAAATGCTTGAAAGTGAGGGAAGTTTGAAAGTCACCTGGCTTTTCCAAAGACTCAGGTGTGCTCTGGGTGGCTGGGGAGTTTGTCACTTTGGAGCTCCCCAGAAACCTGTCAGAGCTAGACATAAATAGAAAAAAATGAGTGGCCCATTATGAAGCTCGCTCTGTGGACATGAAGCCAACATAACAAACACACTTCACAAAATGCTGTCAAACAGTGATTTCATTTTTCAAGAACCAAGCCATCAGTGACTCATTTTGTTTCTCCATTAGAATCAAGCAAGTCTTTCGCTACCACAGAGATATGGTATTTCTGTCTCCACTTTGCAGTGTGCTCTCTGCGATCAGATCAGACTGACAAACAAAAACAAATAAGCAAGCAAACAAAAAGTTCTTGCAGGATTGATCACCAGTGATCCCAAGTCTCCTAGAGCATCTGTACCTTAATTAAGATGCTCTGAACAGGGAAAGCCATTAGGGAGAGGTGCTGTGCCAGCCATTGGGTGGATGAGCAGAGGAGCAGTGGTGGTTCTACTGGAGGGAGAAGCCTCACCTCCAGTAGGGGTGGCTGGTTTGACTCCCAGCCGGGGCACATCTTGAACAGCCACCATTCATCTGCCAGTGGAGGCGTCTGTGTCACTCCGATGCTGAGCAGCTTGCTTTCTCTCTTCATTGAAATTTTATCGGAGGCCCTTACAGCTCTTAACACAACCCATATATACATCCATTGTGTCTAGCATATTTGTACATATATTATCATCAACATTTTCAAAAGATTTTCTTTCTACTTGAGCCTTCAGTATCTGCTCACCACCCCCTATCCCCTCCCTCCCTCCCTCCCTCCCTCTCTCCCTCATGGAACCTTGATAATTTATGTATTATAATTTTTTTCATGTCTTACACCAACCACTGTCTCCCTTCATCCAATTTTCTGTTGTCTGTCCCCCTGGGAGAGGGCTATGTGTCCATAATTGTCACACATTCCTCTTTTCTTCCCCTATCCACCCTCCCGCCCCCTCCCCTCCTGGTATCACCACCTTCATTTTTGGTCCTGAGGGTTTTAGCTGTACTAAATTCCCTGTTTTTGGAGCTCTTTTCTTTCCAGAGTATATGCTCTGGTCTACCCAGATTTGTGAGGTAGAATTAGCATTATCATAAGGAGGGTGGAGGGGAGATGAAGCATTGAAGAATGAGGAAAGTTGTATGTTTCGTCGATGCTATACTGCACCCTCACTGGCTCATCTCTTCCTTGTGACCCTTCTGTAAGGGATGTCCAATTGTCTACAGATGGACTTTGGGTCTCCACCCATTCCCCCTCATTCACAATGATATGATTTTTTTGTTCTGTGTCTTTGATGGCTGATACCTGATTCCATCAATACTTTATGATCACACAGGCTGGTGTGCTTTTTCCATGTGGGTTTTGTTGCTTCTTAGAACAAGATGGCTGCTTGTTTATCTTCAAGCCTGTAAGACCCCAGATGCTGTATCTTTTGATAGCTGCGAACCATCAGCTTTCTTTACCATATTTGCTTATGTACCCATTTTTTCTTCAGCAAACATGTCAGGGAAGGTAAGCATCACAGAATGCCAGGTTATTAGAGCAAAGTGTTTTTGCATCGAAGGAGTACTTGAGGAGAGGCCTAATGTCCATCTGTTGCCTTAATATATATATATATGGTATATATATATTCCTGTCATTGTATATAAATATATTTACCTATGTCCATGCCTGTATTTAGACCTCTATAAGTGTCCCTTGCCTCCTAGCTCTTTCCTCTATTTCCTTTTTTTGCCTCTTGTCCCATGATCATGTTTGTTCTTCATTTAGTTTCTCGTAATACCGCTCAACTACATTGCCTTTGACCAAAGCAGGGAGTTGGGGGTGGGTGGGTAGAGAAAGGAGCCAACAACCCCAGAGACAAGGAACAAGTCATCTTAAAATTGATGGCAAAGAGGGCTGAAGAGCTTTCAGTGAAGCTTCCAGACTAAGATGCACTATGGAGAAAGACCTGGCAAGCTATCTAGCAAAATCCGCCAGTCAACGAAAGCCATCTGATCTTGTGCACAGTGAGTTCAGTAAGTGACAAAAACAATTAGTGGGTGCATCAATGGACCGAGAGCATCCAGAAGACACTGTCTCCAGGATCATCAGAGTCTTGGGTCATGTGGCAAAAAGCACCTGTATGTATATGACTTTTGGTCATCTATTGGTGAAAACCAGAGAGCCTGCTCCATCCTATGCTTGGTATGGGCACCCGCTGACTGTTGTCCTAAGCCTGGGCTTTGCTGCAGTGTGGCCGAATGGTGCACAGCTGGAGGAGCATGGACTCCAGCCTTTGGCTACAGGACACGGGTGTCACCACTCAGCATATCAGCTGGTGGCAGGGGTCAGGCTCCAACAGGACATGCTAATGTGTTGTGAGTGGCTGTCCCAGAGGATATGGGGCCAGGACACATTCCTTCTCTGTCAGGACCAGGGGCACCACAAGAGCAGTGGGCCCTGCCTATGATGTTGAACCTTACCCCAACCAGGCTTTATGAGGTGTCAGTCTTCAGGTCTCATTTCTAGCCACTGTCCCTGATCTTGGCAATTAGCTGGAAAGTTGGTGGTTCCTATCCACCCAGGTGCATCGTGGAAGAAAGGCCCAGTGATCAAATTCTCTAAGATCCCAGGCATTTGAACATATCGTGTGGATCTACTCTGATACACAAGGGTCGCCATGACAGCTGGAAACAGGACCTGGTGCTTACATTTCACTCTGAGATTCAAAAAACTGGTACTTCACTATGAGATTCCCCAAACCCCAATGCACTGTCAGGGAGTCATCTCCAACTCGTAGCCACCTCCTAGGACCAGGGAGAATGGCCCCTGTGGATTTCCCAGAATGCCAGGCTTTATGGGAGTAGCGAGCCTCATCTTTCTCTAGTGCAGCTGCTGGTGGGTTCCAACTACTGACCTTGCAGGTTGCAGCCTAAAGTACAACCCAGGATGCCACTGAAGAAGGCTCCAAGGCCTTTTATTTTGCTCCCAATTTTTATGAGAGAAATAGAAAGAAAAATAAAACTGGAAGAAGCATCATTTTCCAATCATCCAAAATACAGGTCCAGTAGCAATAACTCCAGAGGCTCCCAGAATCATCCTTTGGGGTTTTTCCCTGGAGGAACAGGATTTGGAAACTTCAGACAAAAGAGGAATGCATTTTTAAGAATAAAGATTTACCTGTGTCAGACAGGTGGTACCTCAAATAAGGACTATGACTCACATACTAGCTGATACTGTTTTACTCCATGTTTTTGAAATATCTCAAATGGGCTCTTTGGACGTGCCAGGGAATCAGACGAAGGAGATGTTACAACACCCATCGCTGCCCAGCTCTGACTGCACTCCATTGTGCTCACTCGTGGAGCGCGGGCAAGGATTTTTCATTAAATGCATCATTTACAGCTCGCCGCAGTGGCTCCACGCAGTCAATACATATCCTTGGCAGACAGCAGAGAGGGAAGCATGTGAAAGGGTGTGCGAGAGAGACTGAACTTGCGGCCAGCCACAGACAGGAGACCCTGGCAGGTGCTCCATCCATCCCAGCCCTGCGGCCGGGCATTGATTGTAAGGGAACAGCAAGTGTGTGTGTCCACATATCCATCGGCCTCATCAGGGCTCACTGGGTGACCTGGGCCCAACTTGGGAGCCAAGCAGGTTGTCGTGGGCTGGTGCGATTTGGAGGGAGATGCAGAGACCAGAGGGGGATCATTTCCCTGTATTTTTTAGCTCCCAACGCCATAGGAAATTCTGGCTGAAATTGAATACAAGAAACTTTTCTCTTTCCCAGTAATCATCAAAACTCATTTCAAGGGGCAGCATTGGGAAGCTTCCATCAATGAAATATTCTTTTTTTTTCTTTAATCATTTTATCGGAATACTCATTCAATTCTCATCACAATCCAAATATACATCCATTACATGCCAAGCACATTTGTACATTTGTTACCATCAACATTCTCAAAACATTTGCTTTCTAATTAAGCCCTTGGTATCAGCTCCTTATTCTTCCCTCTCCTTCCCTGCTCCCCCCTCTATCATAAACCCTTGATAATTTATAAATTATTATCATTCTGTCATATCATACACTGTCCAGTGTCTCTTTTCATCCACTTCCCTGTTGTCTGTCCCACAGGGAGTAGATTATATGTAGATCCTTTTAATCGGTTCCCCGCCCCCTCCCGTTTAGCCCACCTTCCCTTCATGCTCCTGGTTATGTCACTCTCACCACTAGTCCTAAAGCGTTTATTTACCCTGGATTCCCCATGTTTCCAGTTTCTAGCTGTACCCATCTACATCCTCTGGTTTAGCCAAATTTGTAAGATAGAATTGGGATCATAATAGTGGGGGGAGGGTGGCAGGAAGCATTTAGGAGCTAGAGAAAAGTTGCAGATTTCATCGTTGCCACACTGTTTTCCGTCTGGCTTGTCTCCTCCCCATGACTCTCTTTAGGGGGATGATGCATTGCCTACTGATGGATTTTGAGTCCCTAATCTGTACTTCCCCTCATCTATAATGATAAAGTTTTTAGTTCTTTGATGCCTGATACATGACCCCTTTGACATCTCATGGTCACACCGGCTGGTGTGCTTCTTCCATGTGGGCCTTGTTGCTTCTGAGGCACCATAAACTTTCTTCACCACATTTGCTTATATACACATTTGTCTTGAGTGATTGTGTTGGGAAGGTGAGCATCGTGGAATGTCAATTTAATAGAATAATGTATTCTTGCATTGAGTAAGTACTTGAATGGAAGTCCAATGTCCATCTGCTGCCTTCATACTAACCCTATAAGTATATTCACAGAGATCTATTTCCCTTTCATCATATATAAATATATTTACCTATGTCCATGCCTGTTTTAAGACCTCTATAAATTCTCACTGCCTCCTATTTCTTTCCTCAATTTCCTCTTACTTTCCTCTTGTCCCACTGTCATGCTCAACCTTCACTTGGGGTTCAAGAAGTTCTCTCGGTTACATTACCCTCAATCAATCCCTTTCAGGTCTCTCATACGTACCTTGCCACTGATTTTGGATTCCTTGTTGTTTCCTTGTCCCTGGGTTGATCAACACTACCTCCTTTCCTCACACTATCCCCTCTCCTATGCCCCCCCCCCCAATCATCAGTCCCATTGTTTTCTCCTCCAGATTGCTCATCCAGCTTATTTTATCTAGATGGATCTGCAGACATAATAATATGCACCAAAAAACAAGACATAGTAAGATGAAGCAACAAAAAAAATGACAACAAAGAAAGTGTTTAGAAAAAATATATAAATACGTAGCAAAATTAAAATAATAATACAAAAAGAAAAACCTGTAAATAGTTCAAGATCTGTTTGTTGACCTCGAGGAGTATCTTCTTTCTGGTTGAGTCCCATGGACTGCCACACCATAGCCCCAAAGTCTATCCTTGGCACTTCTTCAGGAACTTCATGGCCTGATCTCCTGCTGCTCTGCTGCATGCTCTGAGTGTTTTGCCTCAGTGAGGTGGGGTCAGACCGGGTGCAGTCCCAAACTTGTGTCTCTGGTGTTGTCCCCGTAGGGCCTTGGGTCCCTTGGGTATCGTGGTTCACAGTGGGGTCAGCCATATGTTCCTCTCTGTGCTTTGGCTGTTCTGAGTGGGGAGATCATCCTCAGGGCTTGGTAGCTCAGGATATTCTCCACTCTCTCTTCCTCCCCCTGCATTGCTCTGGTCAGACATGCCCCTCTCCGCTAGCTGCAGCTTTAGTGCTGTCCCCTACAGTCAATTGTTCTGGGGGAAGGGGCAGCTGTCCACATAGTTGGGATTGGGGCTGGGCCCTCAGACCCCTCCACTGGCTCCGACATGCTGTCACGCTGCATTGGCATTTCATGAGCAGTTGCCTCACCTGACCTTAGACGGGTCTTTAGAACAGTGCTGAGCACACATGTAGAAATGCTGGTTGTAATCCACTTGTTTAACAAGTTCTGAAGCCTTACTATGTTCTGGACACTGTGTGAGGCATGCGGAATACAAAAATGATACAAAAAAACCTTGATAGTAAGTCACCACTTTCCTCAAGAAACTTACTATCCAGTGAGTGGGCTAGCAACTGGAAGGCTGGCACATGCCAAGAATTTCTGACTGCTGTGCACTCAGGTGAGTAGTGAGGATAAGATGACCAAGACTCAGATGAAACTCCCTGCTTACGAGTTCACTCAAAGTGAACCCTCTAGAGCCACTGCACAGGCCTTCCTAGGCTGTACATCTTTACAGAAGCAGACTGTCACAGGGAGTGCTCACTGGGTTAGAACCTACAACCTCTTGGGTTAATAGTGGATCTGTGGTTAGCTGCTGGCAAGTCAGTCCCCAGCTCACCAACGCCTCATGTACAACAAGAGCCTGGTCATCTTGAGGGATTTGGTGACTAGCTTTGTGCCCCTTTGTCTTAGTCTGACTCACTCTGGTATCTTCAATGAAGCCTGTGCATTCAGCCACAGGGGAACCTCTGGGCCTCCCCAGCCAGATGGGAGGTGGCTATCCACTAAGTGCATGGACCAGACATGGAACCTAGCTCTCCCCAGGAAGAGGAGGAGCCTATCAATGCTCCCAGGATCACCACAGAGTAAATGCAATGTCTCAAAATACACCGGCGTCCAACAGAAGGAAAACTCATTTCGGCCGAGGGCTGCTGCTCTTGGGTCTTTGTTTATTGTGGATTAGACGGCACAAAAGCATGAACCAACATTTTTTTTGTACAAGTGTTTTAAAATGTGAGCTCACCTGGTTATCACAGGACTGTGGCATGGGAAGTTGCTGGTGCCCACAAGAAGGGACGGCATGTGATCTTCAGAAAAGGCGAGCCCCCATCAGTCACCATCTCCTCTTTCTGGTGGAACAATTTCTTTCATTTGATCTGATGATTTTTTTTGAGAGGATCCTGCATATGTCTATAAGAAAGAAATGTTTCCCAGGATGGTTTTTTTTTTTTTGGGGGGGGGGGGTAAAATGTTCCCCTTTTCCCAATGACTTTTGGTAGTTTTGAAAACAACGGAGGCGGTATATTGATGGTAATTATGGGGAAAGTGAGCCCGGAAGGGGGACCTTGTTCTAAAATTAAAAACAAAACAACACCTCTGTACCAACACAGGTTTCCTTGTCCTATCTGGGTTACAACCTTGCAGCCATGATATCACAGACTGACTTGGGGAAACGGGGCCCCAGGTGCAGTCCATGCCCTCTGTCCTACCCTGATTTTGAAAAATCACAGGAGAGGTGAGCCATCTATCTGACATGAAATCAAAAACAAAAATGTTAGAATTTGCAGGGAGAAGTCAGCCTGCTGGCTGCCTGGTTCTTGTCATTTGTTTCTTTGTTCCCTTTTGTGCCCGTGGCCACAATTATGGTGAAGGCAGCAGGCACGCACGCTGGCTGGCATCACCCAGCTCCATTGACATCTTTGTTATTGCCACAGCCGATCCAAAGGTTTGGTTTTGCTGTAAGAGAATTTTCCATTTGGACATCGCATCTGCACATTTGCTTCTCGTGCCTATACACGTTGGGTTTTATTTATACCGTTTTCCCTTTTATCTGTGGCCTTGAATGGACAATAGAAATGAGGTTAGTGAAAGGGGATGAGAAGGGCAAGAGGAGGATGAGGGTTATGAATTTATGAATATCCGGAAGAAGCCAACAGGGACATTGGCTATGTGTCGAGCTACTTAGAATGACTATCGGGTGTCTTCTGGGATTCAGAAGTGGCTTTTGATATTTCTTTTTTTGTGTGTGTGGTTGGATTTTTGGCTTACATCAGCCAGAGTATAATCTCATTTCTAGGATTCCTCAGTATGAAATGCTCAAATCTGAAGAAACAAAGAGCTGTTTTCTGCCACTAAATTATGCATTTCTCATTTGAAAAAACTTTGTAACTTGAATATAAATAAATCAACTCTAGGCCTGCATAAAGACTCTCTTTGTTGTTGTTGTTGGTTTTTATTAAGATGACCTATATGGTGGCATGACTTCCATGGCTATTTCTCTGGTTGAAAACAAAACACTTGCAACATTTTAGTCATCAAAGTTATTGATGTTTTAGTGATACATTTGTAGACATTTTTCTGCAATATTAAAACTTTTGCCTATTTCAAACCCATGTAAAAGTTTAAAATGCAAAGCAGATACACAGATAATGAAAGCAAGAAAAAGACAAGAACCTGGTTTATGGCAGGCGCTTAATAAATACCTGTTGAATGAGTTCATACATAATAATGGTTTACAATTTTCATGAACTAAGTACTTTCCCAGCATTGTGATTTATATCTTTTGTATAATACGGCTGTTTGGAGATATAATTTACATACCATGTCATTCATCCCTTTGAAGGTACAAGTCAATGATGTTTAATGTAGTCATTGATATATGCCACCATCATCACAGCCAATAGTTTCTTTCACCTCAGAAAGAAATCGGTCCCCTTTACCGTGTTGTACCCTCTCTTCCCCACTTAGTCACTGATTGCCCTAGAGTTGGATGAAAATCATAGCAACCCCAGAAGGGGATTTTTGTAGGGAGTGGTCATTTTTCAGAGAGCAGACTGCCACAGCTTCCTCCCATGCTGCGGCTAGAGGGGTCTATTTGCCAACCGTTCCCTTAGCAGAGCACCCCCACAGCTCCTGTAACCTTAAACACACCATTGGCTACCCCTTGTAGACTTGGATTTCCTTATATGGTTATATGAGTGGAATCACATAACCTGCCACTATTTCTGCCTGACTTCTTGCACTGGGCATAAGTTTTCACCATTCATCCAACTTGAGGTATCTGTTAAATATTGTACACATAGCTTATCTCGCTCATTGTCAAATCAGCACAACAGTCTTTTTAAGTTAATTACTGTTTTGTCCCCCCCCCCCCATTTAACGCATGAACAGAAGTGGGCCTCGTAATTAAGTGAATTGTCTAAGATCCCCCAACTCATACATGCCTAGAACCAGCACTGTGGACCATTCTTCTGTCTGTGAGTACCATGTTTCCCCCGAAATAAGGCAGGGTCATATATTTAATTTTCCTCAAGAAGACACCCTAGGGCTTATATTCTGGGGATTTTTAAAAAAAAGTATGGTTCCATAATTTACATTTTCCAAATATAGTTAAGTCCTTTTCTTCTGCATCATCATCGTAACTCTCCAAACCCTGAATTCCACCCTGAAGCTTTCCCCCTATCCCGTGGTGTTTGCCGGGGTGAGAAAGGCACACAGACTGTTGCTGGTAGGTGCTGGGGGAGAGAGACCCACAGTGCTGAGTTACATGGCAGTCTCAGCATTCCTTCTCCCCTCTGGGGACACAGGACCTAAAGCAGAGAGGGGGCTTTCCCCTCAAAGCCTCAGCTGGCAGCACCCACAGGATAGCCAGGATCAGAGAGGGGCAGCTGATCTTGTTGGTGGGGCTGGACGCCCCTCTCTGGTCACTTCTGGGATAGCCGCTGTCACATGGGGCAGAGGAGAACTGCTCGTCTTTGTCACCAAGTTACTCCACAATGAAATGCATGGGTTGTGCAGATAATGCTATGTAGCCACGCCCATCACTAGGTCCTATTTTCGAGGTAGGGTTTATATAGCGCAAACACTTAGACATCCCTCGAGGGCTTATTTTATGGGTAGGTCTTCTTTTCTGGGACATGCGGTAGTAGCTAGGGGAATCTAGGAAAGTCTGGAACTTTGTGTTCACTCCAGCGAATGGTGCTGAAGAGGGGATTAATGCTCCTCTGTTGCCACCAGGGCTGCCTGGCACCAGAGCACATCCAAAAGGAGGCCCCACGAGGCCACATTTCTGCCATGTGAAGAGTGCTCTGGGTGTCCTTTGGAGGGCAGATGGTGCTTAAGCTTAAACTTGGAGCTTTTCCTGTGGCATTGAAAGTGGATACACTTTGGGGAGCGTGATGCCTGCTTTTGGTCAAGGGTATTTGGGGGGCAATCTGAAATGGAAGGGAAGCCTGCCCAGGAAACAAATTAAGACCTCCCTTCACTTCACCTCTGTCAAGGTTTAGGGTGCTCTTCAGGCCTCCCCCACCAAGATAGATCATCTTCTAGAAATCTCCCGCAATTTTCCCCTTAGTGATTTTTTTCACCCCCCCCCCCACCACATCATGGTGTCTTGCTGGCTTATACCTACTATGCTAGAGGGAGGATAATCAATTACACAGAGTAGAGAAGTGGCGTGGTGGTACTGAGAGATGACCATGTGATGACCCTCTGTGGTCACTGTGACTGAGACTGTAACTTGTTACAGGGAGTAGACAGCCCAGTCATTTTCCCTCAGAGCCTCTGGTGATTTCAAATTGCCCACCCGGGGGATGGGAACCCAAACTGTAACCACTACCCCACCAGGGTGTATAGGAAAGCACATGTAAGTTTATGGATGTGCTTATACTTGTATAACTGTATCTGGTGACATTATTTGCACATCTGTGTCTATGTGAGCTGCTTATGTGCTCGTCTATGATGTAACAGACTTAGAGGAACAGTGACAGGCACTTCCTGGGCAGTGCCATTCAGTCAGACCTGACTCAGCAGGACCTCGTGCAACAGACATAACCACCGACCACTCCAGTGTCCTCTCTGTTTGGGCTAATGTTGGGGTCTATTGGGACCAGGCACCATATCAGTCCCTCTTGTCAAGAGTCTTCCTCTTTCTTGATGGCCTCCTTCTGTAGCAAGTTTCTCCAGGAACGTGACCCTCTTGACAACACATTCAAAGTATATGAGATAAAATCTTGTCATCTTCATTTTTTTTCAGTTTTGAAAACTTTATTTGATAATCAGCCACTCGTTTTCATCCACATTGACTGTCTGTAGGTTTTTGAAAGTGGTGGCAGGAATGCACGTAATCAATGTGTAGAGCTTGTTTGGGGAATCTTCCTCCTCATTGTGTTTCCTGGACGACTGTGCATGAATATGGTATGGTACATTCCTGATTCTTTTGACCCAGGCAGCTTTGCTGAGCCTGGTGCTGATTCGTACATCTGGTGTCCCCATCCCGTTCATGGCAAACTTCTGAATTTCCGTGAGCACTCTACGGGCATACTTCTTGAAGCCCACACCATGGACGCACTTGTGAAAGTTGATGGTGTGCTCTCTGGTCACAACCTCCTTGATACCCGCACGGCTTTTCTTCTCACCACCCTTTTTTGTGGGAGTCATAGATCAGCATGGTCCCTGATGAGGATGAAACTAGGTGCCCAGAGTCCAGGACAGGCGCCACCATCTTCCCTTCCAAGGAGTTTTCTGGCTGTCCTTTTAAGACAAATTGGATTCTTTTTCTGGCCGTCTATGATACTTTCAGTATTCTTCACAGGACGCCTCCAAATACAGTGCATTACTCCCAATTTCGCATGCATCTGAGGGATTGGAAACACCACAGCTTAGGGCAGTCCACCTCAGTCCTCAATGTGCCATCTTCGCTCTTCAACAATTTGGTAGCAAATGCAATACATCCTTGTATGTCTTGACTGCTGCTTCTATGAGCACTGATTGTAAGATGAAATCCTTGAAAACTTCAATATTTCCTTAGATAAAACCAAACTTCTCATTGGTTTGGTTTACTTGGCTTGAGGAATTAGGATCATAGTCTCATATAACAACTCAGCCAACAGACACAAAATAAGGACAGTGCTAGTTTGTCATCCTAGTTTGGTAGGGAGTGCTTGAGGTCTTAAAATCTTGTGAGCAACCATCTAAGATACAACTACAGGTCTCTTTTCACACAGAACAAAAGAGAAAGAAGGGAAGCAAGTAAGTGTACAGAACTAATGATCTACTGAAATCATAGCTGATCTATCTTGAGACAAGAAGTATATGGTGCCCAGCTATGACTGCCTACCATTTTAACTAGGGACAGAGTAGATGGTCCCAGGCCACATGGGAAAGTAGAACAAAATTCAAAGTCCTAAAAAGAAAAGAAAGAAATTCTGGAGTGAACAGGCTAATAGAGACTAGAGGAATCTCTGGGAATGTCACCTGACATTGTTTAAACCTGGAATCCAATCCACTATTAGGGGGGCAACTATCAGAGGAAGGACAGGTTGATTCATAAGCAATATCACCTGTGACTAATAGTTCATCTGTGCAATACCCATTGTGCACTGCCATGTCATCATCTAAGTGAAACCAAGTGGAAAATATTTACTTTAGACAAAGATGAAGAAGTAAGAGGGACAGGACAAGTAGATGAAAGGAAACAGAACAACCCATAAGGAAATAATCTGAATATTGAAAAAAAAATTTAACTATTGTCCCTGACTGTTATGTGTAGACATTATTAAATGAGGACTTAATTTCCAGTGTGAATTTTCACTAAAATCACATTTTTAAAATAGTGTGGAAGACCTGAATGGCACTAGGATATCATTCTGCATATTAGAGGGAGAGGATTCATCCCTTGTCTCAAAAATCTCTGCATCCTGTGGTGCTAGTTGAGGGAACATCTTGTCTCTAGGGACGCTGTCTGAGAGGTCAATTTAAGTCCATGAGACTTAAGTATAGAACCCTTATCCAGCACCAAGCTCTGATGGACTACCCTCCAGCCCCACTTCTGTGATGCTGTTTGTCAAATCACTATCAAATTATTTCCATGATTGAGAAATATTTGTGACCTTAATCATGCCAACAAGTCACTTCTAGAGGAGCGGACTGGTTATGCCCTTGGTCTATTTAACACAATCCCTTTGGAACACTTTCCCTGTAATCCCTTGACCCCAGGCACTTGGGACATACCCAGGAACCCAAACCCCTGCCATTGTGTGAACATTATTCTAAGGTTTCCCAAAGGCCATAGCCCTTGCTTTTCTCATTCCTTATTCTATGCTGGTAAGTGCATTTGTAAGGCATTTAACTGATAATTAGAATTTCCATCAGAGGGAAAGTTGGGCAGGTTAAAAAATTGAATCCATTTTGCTACTTTATTTCAGTTCTGTTAAAAAGAAATTATATGGAGTTGTGGTTTTGCCTAATAGAGAAAATGCAGGTTTATTTTTTACATTATGCTCATATTTCAATTATCTATGCTAAGCTTCTCACCTATTTCCAGGGATAATTTAGAGCTCGCTTCCCTTCTGGAGCTTATTCTGAATGGGTTTCATTTTTGTTTTGCTTCAATATCACTGTCAAAAAGGAGATAGGAGACTTCCTCAGTGCAGCGGAGAGAGGGGTGCCTCTTGCCGTCCTTTTCCTTCAGAAGTATGATCTAGATCAATTTGTACATAGTTTATTTCTACCCATCACCGCACAACACAAGGCACTTCAATTACCACAGCAATGAGCGAGCAATGCAACTTTATCATTTCAATCCTTCATCTTTTCTCTTTGACTTGATGGGTGTTCTATGTAGCATATCAGCAAGAATCTCATCAACTCAGCCTCCCTCAGGTTAATAAATCTCAGTCACAAATTAATCTCACAGAAAATGAAAAGAGGAAGATCACAACAGGAAAGAGCTAATGGCCACAGTCAGTCACTGCTGTATTTCCACAAATAATTGCTCACAGGCCATCGACATTTCCAGATGATTGCGCTGATGTCACATTGGACCACATTGGGCGATGGCATCCATTCCTCTGACTGCCATGATTCTCTGGGCCATGTGAAGTCCAGGTGACAGCTGATCCAATCAATGACTTCCTGGAGTCCAAATCATGTCAATGAGAATTGTTCATGGGACTTAACTGATGACTGTGTCCTTAACTTGAACTTTTTGCGGTCCAGATATTTCTTTTGTGTGATTTGGGTGAAAGCTTACAAAACAAACTAGTTGACCACACAATGATTCATACACCGTTTGCTTTGTGACATCAATTGCAACCCTCACAATGTACGCATACTCTTCCCAGTGCTTCTGTTCCTATGTCCTTTTCTCTCCTATTCCTGCCTGCCAGCTGAACATAGTGTCCTTCTGATCTAGGAAGATTCATAAACCTCCTTTGTATGATTGTTCTGTTAGAGGTCTGTATATGGTTTGGCTGAAAATTGAGTCACAGGAGTGAGTTCTGTTCCCTTGAAGGGAATCTACTGGCCATAGTCTTGAGGGCTCTATCAGTTTCTGTCAGACCACTGAGCTGCACTTTTTCTGAGATTCTGAGTATTATTCCACATTATGCTCCCACTCTGTCTCAGATATTCTAGGGTGATTCTTTTAAAGGCTGAATCATGTTAGCTGGGCACTATCTAGTTGTTCTGATCTCTGGGTCTTGCAGGCTGAGGTTAGCCTGGAGTCTATTTTCTTTGCTCTTTGAAATCCTACAACTTTCTTCACCCTGAATGGGGGAAGAACAATAGTTACACTATACATGGTCTCTCAGAAGCTTTTACAGCCCCAGTTGCTGCTTACCAAAGTGAACCTTTCTTATGGTGCAAGTATTGGAGGAAAAATGGTTGCATTTCTGCTATGAAGATGGAGATGTCTTTTCGAATTCCTTGGACAACCCAGATCTCCCTTGGGTGAGCTAGATAATCAAAGTTATTTCAAAATTTCTTTTATTCCTAGTTGAATGGAAAACTCACTGATACCAAAAGAAGTTGTCAGGCAAGAGTCTAAGCCATAGGAAACAAAAAGTCATCTGTTGTGATCATGGCAAACTGCTGTCGGAAGAAATGGGGAAAAATTAGAAACTTATTGTTTTGTTTTGTTTCATTCTGAGTATTCAAAGCAGAGGCCAAAGTGCTGAGACAATGCTGCAAATGAGGACATTCAAATACAGCTTTGAGTTCACCAAATGTGTTTCTTGAAATATCATTGATCTCTGGGGAACTTTTGTCAAGTGAGGGTGCAAAAATATCCTCATATCCAAGGGCACATGGCTACCTTTTAAACAAACTTTAATTCTGAATCACCAAAAGGCAACATTAATTATAAGTCATCTATGTTTTTAAAAGTTCTAAAGTAGGTTGTGTCATATTACACGGAAGTGTTTGTCACTCAAAGGAAAACAAACTAAGCACATTCTATAAAATATTTCAGCAATCTGAAAACTAATTAAGTTGATATGTTATTTTAGGGGCCACCTTAGAGACCTTGAAGTCGCCAATTAGAAAGAAAAACTGTTAGAATATAAACACAGTTTGTTTTCTTTTATTCAATTTTTGGTTTAGTGCATGAAGCCATTTGATTAATTTCTGTCTCTAGTGCTGTATTCAAGGTTAGCCACCCAGAATTACATTTTCTGCCATTGATTCTTCAATTCTCCCATTATTTGTGAAAAATAACTGAGACGTGGCTCAAAGGAGGTGGGGCAATTTATAGCAGATAGTCACGGAGGCATGTGCAGAAGGTTCTGGATCATTTTCACATGTCACGTCTTTCCTTGTCTCTGGTCTATTTCATCATGAAACAGAAGCATTCAGTGACACCTAGACTCCCTTTGTCCTCTTCTGTGTCATCCCTTCTGTTTGATGAAGAAAGACTGTAGGGATTTTGGGACATTCCAAGGAACACAACAGTAAGAACTACCCGATAGGGTGAAAGAACATATGTGAAACACAACATTACAAAGCACAGAGGATTTCAGGAGCAGACATGATGCAAAAGGCATATCTTTAGACTCAAGAGATTGCCCCTCACTCCCCCCACTCCCTGCCCAGTTGCCTTGGAGTGAGCTTTGACGCCTGGCAGCTGACCCGACCCCCAGTGTGTCCGAGCAAAGATCTGCTCTAAAGGATTTTTCAGTGAAATAGATGACCAGGCTTCCTCTTCTGAGTTGCCTCTCTGTGGTTGTGAGTCTCCATGTATTCAGCGAGGAGCTGATGCCTTGACCATGGAGCCTCGTCAGGCAGATTGGCTTTGACCCTCTGGTGTTGAACCTATGGTTCTAGGGAATATTTTACTTCTGGCATTTCTTTTCTTTTTTTTTGGGGGGGGGGCATCACTGCTCTCCGGTGGTGGGAGTAGGAGGCCCAGCCCCACTGCTGGAATTGAACCTCCGTCCCAGTGGGCCGCAGTCCTGCGTGCAACCACTACGCCACCGGGGCTCAGCCCTTGGCATTTCTTTTATATTGGCTATTTCCTTTTTGAAGTCAGACCTTGAGCTCTGAAATAAGTGTGTGTGTGTGTGTGTGTGTGTGTGTGTGTGTGTGTGTAATTCAGCTAGAGGGCACAGTTTCAAGACCGTCATCGGGCTATGAACAAGGGTTTTCCTTTCATTCAGCACACCGTGCTTCAGGGAACTTGTCCATGGTACTGATGGCTGCTGTGACCTCAAACTGTAACCGAACCCGCATGGGTGGCCCATCTGCTGGCAAACCAAAATGCTATCAGATCATTTTGATGCATAATTGAGAACTTATCTTTAAATTACTTGTTATGTATAGTACAGTGTTCTATTTTTTTCTCTCACATCACTGCCCTGAAGGGAGTAGGAAGTCCAGCCTTGCTCCTGGAGAGCTGTTGCTGGATTTGAACCATCAACCCTTTGGGCTGCAGTCCCGCATACAACCACTGCACCACCAGGGCTCAGTTAGAACAATGTTCTAAGCCAGGAGGCAAAAACTATTTTTTTTTATCATGTGAATGTCAGATAGCAATATTTTGACCTTTGTGAAATTGCCCACCAGGTAGTTTCTGTGCAACTGCACAACTCAGCCATTCTTGGACAACATGTGAACGATCCAGTGTGTGTGGGTTTGACATCTGTGGACACTGGAATTCGAATTTCAGACACTTTTCATAGGTCACAAAATCTTGTTTTTGTTTTTATTTTCATTTTCTTTAATCATTTAAGACTATAAGAGCCAGTTTTTAACCAAAAAGCCACACAGAAATAAACAGTAGGTCTGATTTCACCTATGATTTTACCAAGCCCCTTTCTAGGGAATTATCATTAAATAAGGACAAATAAACTGAAGTTAGTATTCTGAATGACTTCATATGAATGATGTAATGGATTAATTTAAACTTACTAAAACCTTACTTAGCAATCTATCCCTCCCCCACCTGAAATTTGGGACATTTGGCAAAGTAGAAAAGAAAAACTGCACATAGTTTTCATCATCACCACAATATAGCTATTTACACATTTAGCTTTAAACTTCTATTTCTTCTTTTTATTTCCATGTTCTTGTTTCTCTCTACTTTTGTGATAATTGTGATAATTATCCTGTGCGAATTTTTGTGATAATTGTGATGTCATAGCCTAAATTTTTACTTAGCGTATTGTCCCATTAGACTATTTTAACATTTTAAAGTGTTCAGTACTTAATGATACTGTTTATAGCATCATTCCAAATTTATTCAACCTCCATTGTTGTTCACCTAACCTGCACTTAATAACTTTTGACCTAACCATTCTCATACATGTAGGTTTCTTTAGAATACATTTCTATAATAAACCAGCAAAATAAAGGACACCAATATGTTTTACTTTCATTTGTGCCTCAGAAAATATCTGCACACTTACACTTTCAAATAGCAATATATAGAGATATCTAGGTAACCTTGTTTTTATGTTCTGGAAAATTACCAATAAAACCAATAGAAAGGAGAAAGTGAAGAAGAGAGAGGGAACCTTCCTTTTATTTTGCACAAAACGTGCAAAAGCCAGAGGCCAAAGGAACTCATTTTTTTATGAAGTTTTCAAGAATTCCCCTGTGAAATAATTTTTCTTTAAAGATTTTCATTTTGATTTATTTTTAATGTTAGCTTTCCATTCTCCCTCTTTCTTGGGGGGATATCCTTTAGGGGTATTCCCTTAGCAGGAAGAGCTCTGCTCAGCGATCTTCCATAGCTGCCTAAACTTGTAGCGAAAACCAGTTCTGTGGCAGAAGCTCATGCGTTTCTCTCTATCTAGAGCTGAACAGAAGATCTTGCGAGACTTTTCTCTTGTTGTGGGATGCTGTTGTGTTGGTCAATAGCATTCGTCCCAATTCTGTGGACACAGAATGAAACACCAACAAGTCCCGGGTCACTCTCCTAAACTCTGCTATGCCTGGGCCTGTTGTTGCTGCAGCCATGATCAACATATAGTTCATTGAGCGCCTGTCTCTTTTTTTTCCTGACCCACAACTTTGCCAAGCATGGTGGCCTTCCCCAGGTACTGGTCCCTTCTATGCATGCCCAAAGTACAAGGGATATAAGGCGCAGTTTGTAAATCTCTTACATAGTGACTTTATTAAGTATAAAATAAATCTTAAACAGGAATCAGGAAAGAAGTCACACCAGAAACAGGAAGTGATAGAAGTATAAGATCCTGGTAGGGGAGTGTAAGGCCTACTCAGGAGGACATGACGAGAATTGTGGAGAATATAAGGAAGGGTGATTTCAACTAATTTCTGACTTTCTCTTTATGACCATGCCATTTTATTCCACGTAGGTACAAAACATTGGAATTTCTTAACACCATCTCTAGTGAAGGATATATATGTGGATGGATGTCTATATGTTTCTCTCTCCCCCTCCATACTCCCTCTCATCCTTGGAGAAGCTGGCAGTTGGAGCTGTTGATTTTGAGGTCAGCAGCGCAGGTCTGTCCTTCCCTATTGGGTCACTATGAGTGAGAATGGATCTGATGACAGTGAGTTTTTATATATTTTCTGCAGAGCATATATTGGGAACCGAAATTATTTTCTTCATTTGTTCATTTATGTATTTATCTCCTGCACTCTCCAGAGACATATGTAAGCTCACTGATGACAAACATCTTATCTTGTACGCTTGATCCACCAGTCCCCAGAACATTATGTGAAACAGAATTCATACTTAATAAAGACAAATTAAATACATCTTCTCTTCCCTTTTCCCATATATACTCATACTCTATTTGTCTTCTCACTAAATATTTCTCACACCAGTGCCTTTTCCATCACTTTTTTTTCATTCATTCAGTCTGTGCTTTAAAAATATCTTTGTAATCGGGAGTTCATAGTGGGGCCGTCTGTGCTTTGGGTCCTCCCCCCTCACTGCTGCCTGAGTCCTTTTGCTGCTTACCTGCTGCTCATTTAACTTCTCCTCCAACTCAACCTGAAAACTTCATGAGTGGCGCATTAGATCCTGTGCTGTTCAGCTTTAAACATTTTAGTGACGACGTTGCCTTACCTGAATGACCCCTGACTGGACCAGCTTCAGACTCATGTCATGTTGGGTGCAAGGAGAAATTTCCTCAGCATCCCCTTTCCCTGGCTGTAGTCCTTCTCAGGAGTCCATCAGTGGACACATGGACAGGAAGGTTTCTTCCCTTCTGCTAGGTTTTTCACGTTGGACAATTGAAACCTTCTGAAGGCAGAGATCTCTGATTCCATATTGGAATGCCATTTGCAATAGGCGAGGCAGAGATAAACAAAAACAAGAAAAGAGAAGACTGAAAGCATTAGAAGGGAAAAAAGAAAGGAAATGATCTGATTACATGTGTGTCCTTAGACCTAAGTATCATTGAATTGAAGTCCATCCCTTCTCAACAGAGGGATATGCAATGTGTCTCTCTCTTCGATAAAAACAACTTTAATAGAGGTTTCTGTCACTTTCACGCAAGATTTCTGATTAAAATAGCCTGGTTTGCAGACATTTCTACAATTTGACCAAATCTCACTCCTCACGTCCTCCTCCTTCCTTCCATTCTCTGCAGGGCCTCCTGAGGATGCCTTGTACTCCCCTACTGGGTTCTTATACTTCTGCCACTTCCCATTTCTGGCTTCTTTCCTGCTTCCTGCTTAAGTCTTTTCTGCTTTGCAAAAGAGAATTTTTTTTCCTTCTCCACCAGGTCTCAGGGAAAGCGTCAGCATACACAAGGTCTCTTTTTGCTTTGAACCTCCCTAGTGTTTGTTGGTGGTGACATTTCTTTCAAACTAACTACACACATCTTATGTTATTACTGCTCTAGATATTGTATGTCATTCACCAGGGTGTCAACAATGCCAATGGGTCTGGAGAGGCCAGGTACATAATGTGGCTCTGAGAACAGGCTTAGAGAGGAGGAATATGGGGATTGGTAACATGGTGAAAGGGAAGGTACATAACGAATATGGGGATTGGTAACATGGTGAAAGGGAAGGTACATAACTTTCTTACGACATTCCTATTTCAACATTCCAGAATCAGGGAGTTGGCCAAATGAACCACACATGTTGGACTTCATCCTTGGCAGGCAGATGACAGCCTCTGCGATTGCAACCTTTTTTATTTATCTGTAAGCATTTAATCATTTTTTATGTCTTATTGTCCAACTGTATTTCAAGGGCAGTGGAGCCAGGAACCCTGTGTTCATATATTCCTTATCTCCTGCAATGCCTACTTTGCTGCAGCTGCTCACTGTGCACTTGTTGGTGGATTGATGGTGCTGCCAGTGCTGTAAGGTTTTTGCACTCTGTAATTTCCCCAGCCATTCACCTGCTCCGCTGGTCTGTCTCTGAAAGGATGTCTTAGAAGGGAGAAATGAAGGTTGGGTGGTGCAGTGTTTACTCTTCTTTAGGAGACAATCAATCTGACAACTTTAGGAACATAGTTTTGAAAGGAGGTTGATTTTTTTCTTTCCTTTTTTTTTTAAAGAGGGCAAAATATGCCATTAAAGTACATGTGGGCTCTTCTCCCTGTTAGTATCACACAATCATCAAATTTTAGAAGTGGAAGGGACTTTGTAAATGAAGCATTTTCATATTGTGTCCAGTGTAGAATGTTCTTCACAATTCCATGAGAGATGCTTCCTGCTGGAGCATCTTCAAGGATTAGAAGCTCCATCCTTTTATGAGAAAACCCACTTCTCTATTGAGCAGGTCAAAATAGACAGCCCTTTCCCACTGCTAGGGAAAATCGAAGCCCTTTTACTTAACCTTTTGCTTATTGTTTATTTCTTGTTACAAAGAAATAACAATTGCCTGCAACGAGTATGTATAGACATTCTAGAAGACAAATGAAAGTGTGGGGAGCAGTATACCATTCCCAATCTTCTAATCACTTGAATCCTGAGGACCTTAACAGACCCATATACTCACTGCCATTGAGGCTGTGCTCACTCATTGAGAACCCCCTGTGTCTTTCTGAGACTTTACATGTTGATAGGAGTAGAAAGTCCAGTGTTTTTCCCTTGGAGCAGCTGGTAGTTTCGAACTGCCAGCCATTTGGACAGCAGCCAAGTGCGTAACCACTACAAGAGGTTCACACAGAATGTATGAAGGGCAGGCACACTAACTTCCAGTTATACAGTGCTACATTCACAGAGCACTCTCAATGTATGCAGTTGGATGATGCTCAACATTCTCCATCAAATATTGGACGTAGCAGTAATTCTAATTCTTAGTTTATCCTCTTAATAGTCAGCATGTTCAGATGGTGCTTTAAGTAGTCACTCTACAGAAATGAGATGAACCCCTTTCTCACCTAAAATTGGTTTAGGTGATGCCACACACGTATTAAACGGGCTCCACAAAGTGGATTACTGGCAGGACAAGTTTGGGGAGGGAGGAGGGAAGCAAGGCAGGTTGCAAGCACGTGTGGAAACAGCTTGAGAGGGACCACGGGGTGACTGGTGTGTTTTGGTGGACTAGAGCAGGGATTCTTTTTTTAAACAAGGGGCCGCTTCACTGTTCCTCAGACAGTTGGAGGGCCAGACTATGGTTTTAAAAAAACCAACTATGAACACATTCACTGGGTCCAGGATGAGTTGGCTGCTAAGCAGGACAGGCAGTGGCAGCAAGAACACCTGGCGGCTGGATAAATGTCCTCAGTGGGCCGCATGTGGCCACACGGGCTGTAGTTTGAGGACCGCTGAACTAAAAAAAAACAAATTCATAGACACTCACACGGGTAGAAGAGAGAGCTTTACATACAAGAGCAGTAGGATATAGAGAAAACATCCCAGCTCAGTCCAGATCAAGTCCCTAAATATGATATTAGCCCATATGTCTGATACCAATCTATAAAGTCCTCCTCAGACTCATGACTTGCAATGGTGCCTAATGCAGGAAATTCACAGGCCAGTGGGTTGGAAGTCTTCTTGATCCAGTGGCGTTGTGAATACCTCCGCACTGGCGGGGGTCTTTACATCACTTCTCCTGCTTCAAAGGTCTGCAGCGGAGTAGGTCCATGCGGCTTCTCTTCAGGCATGTCTCACAGGAAGTGAACATAGAGAAAGTCTCTCCTGCCTCCAAGAAGGAATACAGGATTTCCCAGAACTCTCAGGAGAAGGCCATGCCAATACAAAGACTTCATTGGATTTGATTGACAGACTAGACTCTAATCCTTCACTCATACTTCACTCAAGTCCCAAAATGATATCAGATTATAAACCAACACAGCTGTCTTTGATTTTGGCAATCGTTAGTAGTTGAGGGTGCAATGAAGGTTTCCATGCATGGGTCATACTTGTTTTGAATGTTCCATTGACCTCAAAGGAGGCAGTGCCCGGTCTTCCTAATTTGCTTGCTCAGATGTGGAGAAGAAAGGGAGATTCATTGTTGGGACTTAAAAACTACTAGCGAGTGGATCGCTGCTGGCATGGTGGGTTATGAGTTGGCCTGCTAATCACAAAACTAGTAGTGGACAAGCATTGAAAATGGACCCTTTACAGTAGTTCTAATGCCTCTTTTAAAGAGCCCTGATAGCATAGACACTTACACACTAGGCTGTTAACTTCAAGGCCAGCAGATCAAAAGCAACAGCTTCTGGGTGGGTGAAGGATGAGTCTTTCTACTCCCTGTAAGGGGTTAGAGTACGGGGCAGTCTTAGGGGTGGTTCTGTCCTAACCTATCGGATTGCTCTGATTTGGAGTTGACTGCACAGCAGTGAGTTTATTGAGTTTGGTGGTCCCTCTTTATGTCTACTAACCTCCAGGCCGGCAGTTCCACTTCTACTCCCCCTTTCCTCAGTAGCACCAGGGAAGAAAGGCCTGGTGATCTGCTTCTCTGAGGATTATAGCCAAGAGAACACAACGGAGGCAGTTCTACTCTTGCACAGGTGGGTTGGCATGGGTCAGAATCAAATGGACGGCCATTTTGCTGCTGTTTTTAAATGACAATATTGAGTTTTGTTTTTAGGTCAGCTAGTAGTTGTTTTGGGGGTGGGGAGGGGTAAGCTGACATTCACTGTTCCCAGGATGAAGAGCCCACCAACATCTTTCTCAGTAATCACCTAGCTTTTACTTTTATTTTCTGTTCTTTCCTGTCCCTCTATCCTAATCTTAATCTCCTCTGATATGTGTCAAAGTCAGACATGGAATACGGAAGACCGAAGAAGGATCTATGCATTTGAATTATGCTGTTGGTTAAGAATCTTGAGAACATCATTGACTGGCTGAAAACCAAACAGATCTGTCCTGGAATAAGTATAGCCAGAGTGCTCCTTAGAGGCAAGAGTGGTGCTAATGTTGTCTTAAGTCCTTTGGGCCTGTCGGGAGAGATCAGTCCCTGGAGGAGGACATCAGACATGGCAAAGCAGAATGAAACTGAAAAAGAGGAAGCCCCTGGGAGAGCTGGGTCCACCCAATGACTGAAATGGTGGGCAGAAACTTCAGGGCAACGATGCAGATGGTGCCGGACTGGATGGGTTCTCTTCTGTTGTACATAGCCTCGCCATGAACCGGAACTGACTTCCTGGCACCAAACAACTCTTCTAAATCTAGTGGCAAGGGAATGGAGATGACTTCAACTAAGACTGGTTTCTTGTATTCACTTTACATTGCTATGTATGCATACCCATGTTAGACAAATATGTTTGTACTAGGGGAAAGTGTGTACAATCAGAGGGATCTCAGTTTTTCTTTTCTTTCTCTGTCTGGTGTGCATCTGAATTATTTGTGTTTGCTTTGCTTTTAAAGTCTTTTTTTTTAGGTTTTAAACAGCTTCATTGACATGCGTATGAGTCAAAAGTAATGCCATTTAATAACTTACACATATTTTAAAGAGTTCTGCAGTCATCACCCCAATCAACTTTAGATATGAACTGTTTAGAATCATGGCGCTGAGTTATACATCATCAATGAACAGAACATGTCCCCAGTTTGAGGAGGAAATACTGCAGAGATGAAGAGGAACCTGCATACTGCCTGTTCTTTTTCCTCCATCATTGGCGTGATGGTGTAAGGCATTGTTCCCTCGGGAGGCAGGTTATTCGTAGCGTGAAGCCATCCGAGGGGCAATCAATGGGTTGAGAAGGGAATCATTCGTCACATGTGTTCTCTGCAGACAGAGTTCCAAATCAATTGATTCTTGCACCTGTGGATTTCTCAAACCTGAAAAGAAGTATGAAAGGAGAATTCTGTCTCCAAAGAGATTAGCGGATCCTCACTTTCAATCTTTTTGTTTTTAATGTCCATGCGTTGTTTTCTGTGTGTGAGCCTCTGTGCAGTTGAGTTTCTTTTTTCTCTCTCGTGAAAGCAGATCTGGATAAATAGTGGGCCAGGAAGCAACTTCTCACTGTTTTTTTTTTTTTTTTGACCTGTTTCCTTTGACAGGATCCAAGACAAACACCCAGTTTGCCTGAATTTTAAAAGGATATTTCTTTTTCCCCATTTGAATGACCAAAGTGAAAAGGGGGGTGTGATCTCGCTCCTTCTTGATAGTCAGAACACACCAAAAATTGTATGCATGTGTGGGGTGTACCAAGTGGCAAAGGGCATTTAAATTGGAAATTTTGTGCAACCTCGAGTCCTGGTGGCACACCGTGGTTACAGATGGGGTTGCTAATCACCAGGCCAGTAGTTTGAAACCACCAGTCACTCCTCAGGAGAAATCTCAGACTTTCTTTCCCACAAAGAGTGCCAGTCTCAGAAACCCACAGAGGTAGTTCCACTCCATTCTGTGGGGTCGTGATGAGTACGGATGAGTAGTCAATGACAGCGAGAGTAAGAGAGGGAAACGTTGTTAATGACTTTTAAACATTGAAATTAGAATCTGTTTGGTGCCAGGTGCCTACAGAACAGAGAAAAACACACACTTAAGCCAATTCTCGGGTACAGCTCATTCCATTTCAGCAGATTCATACCAGTGAACAGTCTTTGCCAGTATATACAGTTAAGAGATGCGTGGTCGTAGAGGGTGCCAACTTCCGAAGTACCCAAGACTTGCTGCTTTGCTTAAAGATTCAAGGCAAGCCCTTGGCTGACTCTCTTTGTAGCTTTCACAAGCATTGTACGCCAACATCATCACTCCCGGCAGCATAAATACCAAATGTGAGAGGCTGTTGGAGTCTCTGCTGGAGCAGACTTGCTCCATGATATTTTCAAACCATTGACATGTTTTACTTAGCATTAGGAGAGCTGTATCCCGAGGGAGTGCTTTGCCATTTCCTTCATTAATAATCTTACCAAGAGCCTAGTGAGAAAGGTTAGTGCGGCTGACATTGCCTCATACCTGGGAAGACAGAAACAGAAGGGGCTCGTGGAGCCAGGGTTCAGTATTGTGATGCCAGAAAGAGAAGTGATAGCTTCGGAGTTTCTCATCTGTTGGTGAGCCAGTTGGCCTTTGCTCTTCCAAGTCTCATTCTCTGTATGATGTCACGAGAATGCTTAGCTCTCTCCCCCTTCACCCTCAAAAGGTACATTTTAAAGAGGAATCATATCAGAATTCAATGTTCTCTCAAGAGAAATATCCTTCAATTGATTAGTTACTGGACAGGAACTTTCCCCTTCATTCCTATTGCATATTTTTCTATCTATAGTGCAGAGGGAGAAAGTCTCTGAAGTTAGCCAGAAGTTTCCGGCTGTTTCAGAGAGTGAGGAAAAAAAATCTGAAATATCTGTGAAAAGTCTTCCATTTGACAGCTCAAAGTATTGGATTTGGAAGTGAGAGAGCCAAAATAGAGTTTCTTCAAACTAGAGGTAGGTCTGGCAAATAGTACAAGTGATAAGAAATAGCAAATGAGGGCTTTGTGGGGGGCAGACAGAAGCATGATTAGTGCATCAGGCAAATGCTGACCAGCTAAGGCAAATCATTTCCATGGTGTTTTCTTATATTTGAACTAGCAGCCTTATGAGAAAAGCCACTATCTGTCACTAAACAGTTTTATTTTTATTTATTTATTTATTTTGTTGACAAAAGGCTGAGGGCAAACTAAAAATGTGGATGCTTTTGGAGACAGCTATTGTGGGGGGACTTTTTATAGTACACGTTCTCTCATGTGGCGCAATTTGTGAATTTTCTCAACAATAGCAACAATAAGGAAAGTGACAGCCCACAGAGGCTGGTATTTGTGGACTTTATCTGCAAAAATAAATGAACTGGCTTCCCTGAAAAATAAGATTCACAACCTATCAACATTCAAAATAGAAACAAGTTTCAGGGAGGATAAGTGAACTAGAGAGATGTGAATGATGAGGTGTTGCAGTTTTATGGAACCTAATTTAGGAAGCAAAGGCACTTTTGTGTAATCTGTGGCGGGGGTGGGGGTAAGGGGGTGGGGTTTGTACAAAGTTGTCTTAAAGACATCACCAGCCAATTGTCAGGCCATCGGAAGATGTCAGGATGAGATGACGCTCTCTTTGCACCTTGTCAAGAATCCTACTGCCTGTGGAGGGCGCTCGTCTACCTGCCCAGACCTTTTTTTCTGCCTTATATTGTCTACGCTTCTTCAGCAGAGTTTACTCCTCCCTTTCTGCAGCTGTTTCTGATTACCCCACAGACCAAGGACCACTCCCCCCACCCCAATCCCTCTTCCCCTTGCCCCACTGACCACCAAGAGGTCTGATGATTCACTAAGACTCACAGGATTTGGGAAAGCCGCTATAATTCCTGTGATTATATATTATTATAAGGGAAGGACATCGATCTCAAAGAGCAAAGTACGGAAGAGGCCAGGTCTAAATTTTCTGCAGTTTTCTTCCAGCGGAGTCCTAGAGATATGCTTCATCTTCCCAGGCTTCTGAGTCAATATAAGTGTGGTGTCATCAACCAGGGAAGCTCGCCTGAGTTTTATTGTTGTGAGTTTCTACTGGAGTTTTGCCATATAGGCAAACAGTGCTTAGGGGACTAGCCTCAACTCTTCAGACTTTTAGGAAGCAAAAACATGGTGTCACCCTACATCCCTTTGCTCACACAACCGAATGGATCACACTGGTCCTGAATAGCTCCAATCCTTGGACAGAGAAAGCACTTCTTTCAGCTAGAATATTGAAGCCCTCAGAGTTCATCTTTCTGGTTCTGGTCAAGAGTCACCTCTGAAGACAAGTGTTTCTGGGGGGGGGGGGTACAAGAGTTGAACAATTCACATCTCTAGGGTTAGCTGTTTGCTGTACAGTTGCACCTCTTGGTCCTTGGTCTAGACTTAACAGCAAAATGATCATGTTTTTATCTGAGTACTGACATGCAGTGTAATATTTATATAGAATAGAGCTATGGATATTTCTGGTCTAACATTAATTGTAACAAAACAACACATTGGGAAACATTGATACAGACCTATGTAGCAGAGCGATCCTCTGATGGCCAGTGAAATCACTGCTTGGTTATGTCAGTCACTACCCAGCAGCATTACAACCTCAGGAGGATTTCAGTTGATCTCCCTCTCCATCTGCTGATCATCATATCAGTGTTACCACAACTTACCGAAATCACCGACTCTCATTGAATTTATCTGGTTTATCTCAAACCGATATAGCAGTGGTTCTCAACTTTCTTCATGCTGCGACCCTTTCATACAATTTTTCATGGTGTGGTGAAACCTCCCCCACCCCCAAACCATGAAATTATTTTCATTACTACTTCATAACAGAACGTCTTAGCTTTCTCCCTCAGAGTAGTCCCCAAGGTTAGCAGAGCTCCTCTTTTAACTTGTCAGTTGTCATGACAAAGTGATTTTAATGTCTTTTCCACTGAGTTTGTTTTTCCTCTGTAGTCTTGAAGGGACTGTGGAGAAGCAAAATGTTTTGCTCCCTTCAGGCTGGTTCGAGGATGCTAACAATATAACTAATAGTGCAACTAATTTCTATACTTGAAAAAATGAAGATCAGCCAAATGTTCTTTTTTTTTTTTTTGAGCCAAACGTTCTTAAAGGTCCTTTCTAGAGTCCAGGTGGGAAGGCTTTTTAAAAAAAATCATTTTATTGGGGGCTCCTACAACTCTTGTCACATTCCATCCATCCATCCATTGTATGTCAATCACATATATCTATTGTCCTCCTCATTGTCAAAATATTTGCTTTCTATTTGAGCCCTTGGCATCGGCTTCTCATTTGCCCCCCTCCACTCCTCCTCCCCCTCCTCATGAACCCTTGATAGTTTATAAATTATTATTTGTCATATCTTACATGGTCTGATGTCTCACTTTACCTCCTTCCCCATTGTCCATACCCCAGGGAAAAGGTTATATGTAGATCCTTATAATCAGTTCCCCCTTTCTATCCCACCTTTCCTCTACCCTTCCAGTATTGCCATTCTCACCACTGGTCCTGAAGGGATTATCTGTTCTAGATTCCCTACGTTTCCAGTTCCTCTTTGTACCAGTGTACATCACCTGGTCTAGCTGAATTTGTAAGGTAGCATTGAGATCATGATAGTGGGGAGGAAAAAGCATTGAAAAGCTAGAGAAAAGTTGTATGCTTCATCATTGCTATACTGCACCCTAACTGGTTCATCTCCCTGTGATGCTTCTGTAAGAGGAAGTCCGTTACCTACAGATGGACTTTGAGTTACCAACCTGTACTTCCCCTCATTTACAATAATATAATTTTTACTTCTTTGATGCCTGATAACTGATCCGTTTCACACCTCATGGTCACACAGACTGGTGTGTTTCTTCTATGTGGGCTTTGTTGCTTCTGAGCTAGATGGTTGCTTATTTACCTGCAAGTCTTTAAGACACCAGATGCTATATCTTTTGATAGCTGGGCACCATCAGCTTTCTTCACTACATTTGCTTACGCACACATTTGTTCAGTGATTGTGTCAGGAAGGTGATGAGCATGGAATGTCAATTTAATAGAAAAAAGTGTTCTTGCATTGAGTAAGTACTTGAGTGGAAGCCCAATGTCCAACTGCTGCCTTAATACTGAACTTATAAATATATGCACATAGATCAACTTCCCCATCATTATATATAAGTGTATTTATTTATGTACATGCCTATATTGAGATCGCTATAAATACCCTTTGCATCCTATTTCTTTTCCTCTATTTTCTGTCACAGTCTCATGCTCAGTCTTCATTTGAGTTTCATTAATTTCTCTCAGTTACCTTACCCTTGATCATACCCTCATTGCCACTGATTTTGGAGCACTTGTTGTTGCCCACTTCCTGCGTCAGCACCACCTCCTTTCCCCCACCCCTACTCTCCTATATCCCCCTGGAATCATAGGTCCTGTCGTTTTCTCCTCCAGATTGATCATCCAGCCTGTCTTATCTAGAAAGAGCTGCAGAGATAATAATATGCACCAAAACCCATGACATAGCAAGACAAACAAAGCAACTAAAGAAAACAAAAGGATGACCATAACAAGAAAAAAAAAACAATGTCCAAAAATATAAATAAATAAAAATAATTTTTTAAAACCTGTAAATACTTCAAGATCTGTTTGTTGACCTCTAGGAGTGACCTCTGGTTAAGTCTGATGGAGTTCCCTGCCCTGGCCCCAAAGTCTATCCTTGGTACTCCCTCAGGACCTCCATTCTCTGCTGCACACCCTTAGTGTTTTCCTCTGTGTGGTAGAGTGTTTCCTCTGTGTCTCCAGTGTTGTCCCCTGTAGGGCCATGTATCAGGAAGGGATGTCATGTCTCATTGTGGAGCTGGCCATCTGGTCCTCTCTGTGTGTTGGCTGTTCTGAGTTGGGATATAATCCTCAAGGCTTGGTGGGCCAGGATGTGTTCCTCTTCCTCCCCCTTCCTTTGCTCCAAGGTGCTTTGGTCAGGCATGTTGCTCTCCCCCAGGCTTCAGTTCTGTCCTGTAAAGTAAATTCTTCTTGGGGTGGGGGGAGGATTGGCAACTGTCCACAGGGAAGGCTTTTTAAATATTATCTTTCTCACCCTCAGTGGTTGCGATGATTTGGTATACTTATGTGTGAAGCCACCTGAAAACTGATCCCCCAAGATAAGTGGATTTCTATCTGTTTCATTTTTAACATTACAATTTTGTACTCCCAAGAAGGGATATGTTGGATCCAGAGGCCTCCATCGTGTCATTTCCCCCCAATTTAGCTTTGTAACTTGCTCCCAATAATGATGTTAGAGAGTTGGGTCTGAACCAGAGGAGTTCTCCTATGTGAAATTTTCGCTTTATTTTTTCTCAAAATCTTCACAACTTTTGAATTGGCATAGCAATTAGACTCTGTTTCTTATATGGTTAGAGGCAATGTGATCTTGGCTGCTGTATAAGGATTGGTAATTGAATCCCTGAGCTTGGCTCCACCAGGCTTCAGGAAGGAAGGACATGGAAAGTCCATCAAGTGACTCAGGTACTAGCACTATGGTCTAAGTGGAAAATTGTGTGATCCACTGAGAATCCCAAATATGAACTGTCACTTTCACATTGACTTTCAGGACTCTTTCTGATAAAGCTTCTCAGCTTATCTTTTTCACGGCTAGTGTCCAGGTGGATGGTTATAATGTGTTTGACATATTGCCAATAGCATAGATTATTTTATTGTATTATTTTAATTCAAGAAAGAAAGTAGCCTGTTATTGAGTCATTAAATGACTAGCTTTTGAAGAGCAAACATTGTATCTTGTTTGCCATTTTCTTTCAATTTCCCAGAGCAGGGTGCCTTTCTTAGAGTTCCCCAAACAATCCAAACTCATGGCCATCAAGTTGATTCAGACCCTCAGCAACTCAGTCGTACAAACTCAGTCAGTATATGGGAATGAAGTTAGACCCCTGTGTTAACTACGTACCAGGCTCTGCTGTAGTCATCTTACATGTGACAGCTCACTCCCATGAACAAATAGTGCTATAGAGGTATACACCATTATTAGCTCCATATTACCACTGAAGAATAGGAGAACAGAGAATGAAGTCGCTCTCCAGGTTTACATTGCTGGTAAGTGATGGAGTTGGGATTCAGACCCAGTGTATTATTAGGCTTCTAGGGCTGCTGTAGTAAAATAGCACAGTGAGTGCCTTTATGCCCCAGGCCTTCATTGCCTCACAGTTTCTAGAGGATAATCATCTTAATGCAAGGTGTTGGCAGAGCTATATTCTCTTCAAAGACTTTAGGGCAGCAGTTCGCTACCTTCCTAAGCCTCGACCCTTTAATACAGATTTTCATGTTGTGGTGACCCCCCAAATTATTTTCATTGCTACATCATAGCCGTCATTTTGCTACTACTATGCTATTACTATGTAATGTAAATGTCTGACATGCAGGATGTAGTAGGGGATCCCTGTGAAAGGGTCTTTCAACCCTCAAAAGGATCATGACTCACAGGTGGAGCACCTTTAGGGGAAGCTCTTTTCCTGCCTCTCACCTTTTCATAGCCCCAAGCACTCTTTAGTATGTTCTTCCCTGCCGCTTCCTGTGTCTTCTCTTTGGAAGCAAAGGCAATCAGATCAGGACCTACCCGATCACTCACACCTTTAAAGACTCTATTTCCAAACAAGGTCATCTTCACATCTGCTAGGGAACAGCCCTTGAAGATCTTATGTTGGCGGATTCAACTCCATTCATAAAAGCCAGCTAGTCTGGGTTGAGACCTTGCACTCTTAAACACTGTGCTACTTTCTCTCTTGTCCTAAGTAGGCAGGTATCCTGTTCACATTGAAGAACTGCACAGCTGTTCCTTTATATCATTAGCTGGAGACTTTCTACCCTCCCTCCCCCCCCGCCCCTTTAAAATATCTGAACAGAAAGAGTAAGTTTATTGAAGCAGTGTGCTTTTTTTTTTTGAGGGGGTGGGGTGGGAGGTATTTTGGAAAAGCCAAGCAAGGGGCCCTTACCTAGTATAAATGGCCTTGAAAAACAGAAAACTGAGCCTTATAGTTTGCTAATGTCAGACCCCGCACACCCCACCCCCGAAGCTGGATTTCTACAAGTCTTCTGCTACTGACTTGTCCTCTGCAGGGTACCCTCCTCCTTTCAGGTATGTGAACCCCAGCACCGCAGACTTCATGCTGTGCTCAGAACCCAAACTCCAAAGTCTATTCACTTGTTGTGGGACTGTGTGAATGGCCCATCTTTCTTACCCCGGCCATTTGATTATCTGCAACATCTCAGGTCTCTGCCATTTTTTAAAATTTCTTTTTCTGCCTTTCACCTTCCTCTGTGCTGGGGCAGTTTGGAGGGAAGGAAACACATGGCTGCCTCTCTTCTGTATGAATTCCTGCCAATTTCCTTCCATTACCTCCCCCTCACCCCTTGCTAGCCACTGACGAGCTAGCAGTCTATTTTTTGAAGACAGATTTCTAGGCCATCTTCGTATGGAAGCTCCACTGGAGCGGTTTGCGCATCGGAACAGCATCCCTCACAGGTGGTTTTCATGGACAAAACAAGCAGTTTTCATTCACTTGTCAGCGTTTCTCTCCAGGAGATACCTTTCCAGCTGTGGAAGAGGAAATGTGAAGAGTTTGGCATAGCTATGCATGCACAATTCTATCCCAGGGGGCGGGAGCAGTCAGAAGGTGCGTGCTGTTTGAATAAGAGCACAGTGCTGGCCTTATCTATGCATCGCCTCTGAAGGCTCACATTTAGGCTGGTACACCATTTGGGCCCATCTGCTCTCTAGTTGTCCTCTCCCTCTAAAGAGACATCTTGTTTGGCAACACTCATGTTGACATTGGAATACAGAGAGTATTTCTAAACATTTCCAGGGCCGTGAGTAAAAAGCTCCTCATTAGAGACCAATAATACAATGAAAGACATAACCTTCCACACAAACCCCATGCCCCTGGGATGGACAGAGGACTGATGGACTCCCAGCCAGCCATGATCTCAGTGAGATAGAAAGTGGAGAAGAACCAGAGACACTCAAACAGGTGAAGGACAAGAGAGAGAAGATTGAAAAAGGAGAAATGGGATGCTCAGTTGGTTTAGGGATAGGCTGGTCTGTACTTATTCATACCTTCAGGTGTCTGCAATGCCGTGATACTGTACTGTGGAGATGTGTTGCCGAACCTTTGGAAATGATGACATTAGTCTTTTAAATATCAGCAAAGTCACCCTTGATGGACCCGTTTCATCAGAGGTTCCAGATTAAGAAAACCTGGGAAGAAAGGTCTGGCAACATCCTTCTGAATGTTGGCCAAAGAAGACTTTGCAGATCACAATAGAACATTGTCTGATGTCGCTTTGGAAAGCCTGAAGGTACTCAAAATGCACAGTGGCCAACACAATGGACTCGAGCACATCAATGATTGTGAAGATGACCCAGAACTACACAACATTTTGATCTATTGACATGGGGTTGCCATGGCTTGAAGGCATTCCAAAGGCAACTTGCACCATCTCTATGTTTGCGTTCTTGTAGTTTGAAGCTAAAGGAGGGCTAGGAAGCCCCTATTTTCCTGCTATGTAAGCATAGGTCACACCTCAGAGGACAAAGTTTGCCATGCATCTTAATAAATTCATAATCTTTAATGACTGCTCTTCTCAAATTGAACACTTTGGTCATATCCACATTTCTCATACCTTATTCTTAAAATCATTCATAACGATGCTGTTAGCTCCTCTGATTGCTGTGGAAGGACCAACTACTACACTTCAATCAAAACGATAAGAGTTCACCCATTCCTTCAACAGGCAGCCAATATTTACTGAATGCCTGTCTCAAAAATACATAAATAGCTAAAGCCACAAGCTTGTAGGATAGTTGGAGTTCTGCTATTTTTTTTAAGGACTTGCTAGTATCTGTAGAACTCTTTAGGAAATTACATTGGGGTTTGTACAAATCCAGCTCTGAAATCTGTGCAGCAGCCAAGTTTGCACAACTCCAGCATCTATTTTCTGTTGCTCAAGGCGAGAGTCTTTTCCTCCTCTGCATCTGTGTCCATGGTCCGGCTGGCATATTTATATCTGAATCCCATCTTTGAATCTAGGGCAGTCTCAATGGGTGACTTCCTGTGGAAGATTCAGGTTAGCCAGGACTATAAGAAATAAAGAGTAGGAGAAGCCAGCACCAAGAGAGTACTGAAGGCATTGCTTGGGGAAAGTGGATCGTACATCGTACATCGAGCCAGGAACGTAGACGCGAGTCTGATTCGTTGCGGATTTTCTGTTTGTGAGTTCATCTATTTGCTAAGACTTTTTTTGGAGTCCCCAACCAAAGCTCTCAGGACTGCTCTGGTCATTTACAGACACACAGTGTGATAGTCCAGGTAGACAAGAGAAATAAATTCATGGGCCCTCATGTGTATAAGAAAGAACTTTATATACAATAGCAATTGAATATTGGGAAAACTTCCCACCTCAGTCCAGACAAAGTCCCTAAGTTTGATATTACCCCATATATTTGATAGCAATCTATAAATTTCTCTTCAGACTGCTGTAACACATGCAATGACACCAAATGCAAGAAGATCACAGGCCAGTGGTAGAAAATCTTATAGATCCAGTGGCCGTGGAAGCATCTCAGTGCTGGCAGGGTTCTCCATGTGGCTCCAGGACTCTAGCACAGCTCCATGTGTCTTGTCTCGAAGCATGTCTTTCAGGGAGTGAGCATGCATCCTGCCTCCAGTGAGATTTGTTTTATCTCCTTAGCACCTCCAAATGAGGTCAGCAAGCTTCAACCTGATTGACAGGCTACCCTCCACCCCTTCACTCTTAAGTCTCAAACTGACAACAGATTACCTAACTACCATCCACAGTGACTGAAGGGAAAGTGAAGTCCCACCAAGCACTTTAACAAGCTGAGGTGAAGCAAGAAACCCTCCTTGTCTCAGCTCTCACATTATAAGTCAATATCCCTTTTGTAGTCTTTTTACCAACAAGTTTTTTGTTTGTTTGTTTGAATACTTTCATGCTTTTTTACTGGTGATCTTGCAGTTAAAAATGCCGTCCAAATAAACGCACACCAAAAGAAACAAATCTCCTGACATCGAATCCCATCTGACTTAAAGTGACCCTACAGGACACAGTAGACCTACTCCCTCTGGTTTCCTAGCCTGGAACTTTCACAGGAAGGGAAGCATAATACTGGAAGCTGCCCGGTATTCCTCAGCACAGGAGGGCTGTGGTGGGCCTATGGGGGAAGTGTGTGTTTTATATAAAATGCACATGCACTGTGTTCTTATGTGAGTTCAATGGAAGACCCTAATTTTTTAAAAAAGAAATAATTTTATTGGGGGGTTCTAACAGCTCCTAACAATTCATACATCAACTGTATCAAGCTCATTTGTACATATGTTGCCATCATCATTTCCCAAACATTTTCTTTCTACTTGAGCCCTTTGTCTGGGCTACTCTTTGCTCACTCTCTCCCCACCCTTCTTCCTCCTGAACCCTTCATAAGCTATAGATTATATGTTAGTACATATAGATTATATGTATTCATAGATACACATATGGTTATAAGGGTAAGGTCTATATACAATAGGAATGGGACATTGAGAAAGCATCCCAACCCAGTCCAGTTCAAAGTCATAAGTCGGATATTAGTCCATATGCCCAATACCAGTCTATGAAGTCTCCTTCTGACTCATGAAGTCACAGGCCACTGGGTGCAGAGTCCCGGTGCTGGCAGGGGTCTCCCTATGGCTCCTCACTTCTAGGGCTCAGGTCTATCAGCAGTATCCATTGGTGATAGAAACATCTCAGCGCTGGCAGGGGTCTCCGCATGACTTCTCCAGCTTCAAAGGTCTGGTTCCATCAGGGTAAGGCCGTGTGGCTTCTCCACTGCTTCGTCTAGCTCCTCGTCTTGTCTTGTCTGTAGCTTTGTCGTCTTGGACACTGACTCCCAATAGCTGGGTGGGGAGGCGGGGGGATGGCCTCTCATCTCCACCAGGGAAATACAATGAGATTTCCCAGAAGTCTCAGGAGAAAACCATGCCCACATAGACACCTCATTGGCTATTCAATGGCTATCTCCAAATTAACAGGCTAGACACTACCCCTAAATCTCAATCATAAAATTGACATGAGCACATGACTGCCACAGATTATTATTATTTTCTTATTTCTCAGCTCAAGAATTGGAGTTGGAATTGGGGTGATCCCACCCATCCAGTTAATCATCTATGTCCTTTAGAACTTTGAGTCTTTACAGAACTATTTTCCTAAAGTCACCTTTAAATGGAACCAGCAGTAGCCTGCTAAGCAGCTTAGCACAGATCATTTTTGCCACAGGCAGTGAGTTCTTCTGGAGAATGACCAGAAGCTGCAGGAGACAATCCTGCTGTCCTGAGCTCTCAGGAGCCCCTCTTCACACAGCACCTTCACAATGATTTCTGTTGGATGTACTGGGAAATGTACCCACTCATACAACATGCAGGCAGTTGAAAAGTGGGTGGGAAATGTCCATTACCACCTTTTCATTCCATTTCTTCAGGAATTTTTCTGAAGCCTCCTTGCAAATATACTCTATTATACTTTCTTTTGGGTGTGTTACTGTGTGTTTAGGTTTTTGCCAAATATCCATTCATCAAATCCATTAAATAAGGCCTATTTGCCTAGAAACACACATGCAAAAAGATTATGGCTCAATGGGACTGACAAAGATGGTGTGATTGTCTTGAACACTTTAGGAAAGTTCCAAAGCTTTAGTTTCAGAATCAGTCAGCTTAACCCTTGAGGCAGTGACCATTGTAGTCTCTAAGTTGTCTTCCCTAGTGTGTGCCTTAGGAATCAGTCAGCTTACACATTAGTGCAATGATCCTCCCATCTCTAAGCGTCGCCCAGTGACTAGGCCAGGTTCTTTCACCAGCACAACACATACACTCCTTGAGTCAGACAGTTTTTTAACTAATTTATTCCATTAGGCATTCACACATATCAATAGCATGTCAAGAAAAACAGGGAAGACATCATCAAGAGCGAGGGAAGGAGGGAGAGTTCTTTTCCATTGCAACTATCAGAGGTTCTCCTTCCTAGGCTCTGAGCTGAGGTTTTATACAATTTCTGGGGGTGTAGCTTTTGGTGTGGTTGTGGGTGTTCAGTCTGATAAGCGGTACAACCTCATCTATTTAGTCTGCTCATCTAGGATTCTGGCCAGTTTCCATTTTGTTGTTGACTTCGTTATTGCTGATGGCTTCTTGTCAGCCTTTTTTTTTTTTTTTTGGCATGTGTGTTTCTAAGTAAATAGGCCTTATTGTTCATGGTTACTTTGTTTTCTATGCCCTATTCAGTGTTCAGAGACTTGCAGGGAACAAGACCAATGTTTGTGCTAGAAGCAATGGTTCCGTGTGGAGTTGTCTCATCCAGAATCATGGACGTTTTATGGGACACAGCTCCTGCAAAAAAACAAGGGAACACTGTCAGGTCAGAACCAGAGGTTGTTGTTTCAAACTCACCTGGAGAAAGGTGAGGCTGTCTCTTCTCATAAAGATTACAGCCTTGGAAACCCAGTATGGGGTCACTGTGTGCTGGCATTGATTTGCTGGCAGAAAGTTTCATGTGGGGCAGTTCTGCTTTGTGTTTGCTGTAATTAGAGAAGCAGCAAGGCTGAGAGGTGGAGCACCCAAATCAGAGGACAGTATCCCCTGAATGCAATAAGGTTGTACGGAAAACTGGAGTCCTTCGGATGCGAGCTACTGAGTCATGAGGACAGAGACCCTGATCCCCACCCCACATGCCTGGGCTGGGAAATTGTCCATGGAAAGCCTGGAAAATGTTTAGAAGTTGATGTTCAGTGGGAACTATATTACTAGGGAAGGCAATCTTCAGTAGCTAAGCACTTGTTTACCTTTGTAGCTGTTTATGGCTGAAGACCATTGAGGTTTCTTCGCCTCCTCTCAGATGAGTTATTACAGGTTTTGACCTTCAGTCCTTTAACCCCAGCTTCCAGGAAGCTCCTGTGGGGGCAGTGGGTGGGCAGGGGTGAGTGGAGGTTCATGGTCTTCCCATCCAGTGTCACTAATCTTCTCTCACAGTGGAAGGTAAGGGCAGTCTGGCTGGGACTGAGCATGGCAGATAATCTTTTGTAAGCTGGTTTCCTCAATAGTCAATAAACAATACCGAGATAAATAGAGAAAAGGTATAAGCTGTAAAGGATTTCAGTTGACTTGGATCCACAATCAACAGCCATGGAAGCAACTGTCAAGAAATCAACAAGCTTATTGCAGTTGGCAGATTTGATGCAAAGGACCGCTTTAATGTGCTAACAAGAGAAGAGTGTGTGAATGTGTTTAAATGCTCCTATCGCGACATACTCCTAGTTTCTTAAGAAAAAGTCAAGTCAGGCTGAGCCCCGGTGGCGCAGTGCTTGTGTGTGGGACTGCAGGCCAAGGGGTTGGCGGTTCAAATTCAGCAGCAGTTCTCTAGGAGCAAGGCTGCGCTTCCTGCTCCCACCAGGGCAGTGATGCCAAAAAAAAAAAAGAAAAAGGCATGTCTGGGACATGTCCTTTCCTTAACCTTTGGGCAGTCGGTGTCTAACACAGTGCCTAGCACACGGCGGAGAGACAACAGGTTTCTGTGGATGAATAACTAAGTAAGAAACCACAAGCCCTGGTGGTGTAGGGGTTACACAGTGGACTGCAGTCTGTGTGGCCAGCAGTTTGAAACCACCAGAAGATCCGTGGAAGAAAGACTGGACTCTCAACTCTCCTCAAGAGTCACAGTCTCGGGAACCCATATGGGGAGCTGCGAATCAGCAGGGCGTCTGTAGCAAGGAGTTTGAAAGCTTGCTGAGTAAGAAGGATGGTCAATACCAGCAGTCCCTAGGTTACAAACCAGGCCCACACCTGTTTCTTCCGTCTATATGCAGTTGTAGGTGAATTGGAAAAGGTCCATAGGGTTCTTCATTAGCGTTCTTCTAGTACAAGAAAAGACTCAGAGACTTTGCAGTGCTTGGAAAGCTGCAAGTGAAACAAGTGAAGGTGATTGTGATGAGGAATGTGTTTCAAGGGTGGCTTAGCAGGGCGGTAGCCAAGTGAGGATAAATTGACAGAACATTCAAGGGCAAGTGGGAATTGTCTGACCTAATCTAGCCTTTAACTATATAAACATTCTGGCTGTTTGGAAGTGAATTCTTATTAATAACATCGAACAGCACTACCACGAGAAGCTTGTCTATATATTGGCATTGAAAGATATCTAAAATCTTGTTCAATGAGAAAAGCATGATGCCTGATGATGATGATGATAGCAGTTAGTAAAGATAGTGATAATAAAAGTGTGAGATGAGAGCCACACTTCCATTCGATTGGCATGCGTCGTGAGACCCAAGCACTTGTTGTTTGGCACTCATGATACCAGAGTGGTAGTGGAGTGGCACAGTGCAGCTACCCAGTTTCTGCTGGTGTGTTCTGGGAGCCAAGAGCCGTGCAGCCGTGGTTACTTGTTGGGTTGCAGTCTGCATGGTCGACAGTTCAAAACCAGCTTTGAGGGAGAAAAACTGGGCTTTCTATGCTGGTAAACAGTCACATCTCAGAAATCCACAGGGACTTGCTATGCCTTGTCAGCATAGACTGCATGGCAGTGAGCTTTAGAAGCCCTAGCACAGAGGTCCCCGAGTGTCACGGTGGTTAAAGCTCTCAGCTGCTAGCCCAAAGGTTGACAGTTCAAACCTGCCAATAGCTCCATGGGAGAAAGCAGGACAAGCTGCTTCTAGAGAGAGAGCACAGCTTTGGGAACAATTTGAGGGCAGTTCTGCACTGTCCCATCAGGGTTCCTGTGAGTCGGGTTAACTTGATTGACTGGGGATTGTGAGTAATTAGAATAATGGCTTTGTGATTTCTAATAATGGCAGAGGGAGGGGACCTCCCAGGCTGGGTGATGTTCTGTGAGTCAGCTCAGGGAACCCAGCCTCCAGCCTCCTCCTCTGGCCCTTCGTACAAAATTTGTGAAAGTGCTCAAATCTCTGTATAACACCCTGTCTAGCTATGATAGTCACGTTTCTGATATTTGAAATGGAACCTTGACAGTCAGGTACTTTTAACCCTGTTGTACAACGAGTGATGATCACATAACTAGTAAGTGGCAGAACTAGGATTTTATACACGTTTGTTTGCTTCCAGGAACTTTCATCTCAATGCTTTGGTTGATCACAAATATCAGACATTTATATAGGATTTAATGTGTTCTCCCACCTGTCAGTGTGTCAGACAGTGGTGGCTTGGGTATTGTTCCGATGATAAAAAATATGCCACCAGTGTTTCAAATGCCACCAGGTTCGCTGATGGTGATCAGGTTTGAGCAGAGTTTTCAGACTTTGACACAGTAGCAAGAGCGATACGGTTCTCTATGTCTAAAAATATGTATCTATGAAAACATTAGGAATAGCAGCAGACTATTAACTAGTATAGTATTGGAAGCTAAGCCCCTCAATTGGAGGTCACTTGAAGTACGATTGGAGAAGAACTATATCCCCCAAAGTATCAATTCGGACTAAAACTCAATGCCTTAGAGTCAATTCCGACTCCTAGATAGAGTAAGAACTGTACTATCGGCGAATGAGATTGTAACTGTTTACAGAACCAGGCATCCTTCTCTTGCTTTGGTGGAGCAGCTGGTGGGGTCAAAACGTTGGTCTTGTGGTGGGCCTCTCCATCGGTAGCACACTCTGCTCCCAGGGCTCTTCATCAAAGCAGAGTTGACTGTGATGACATGGATTGAGGGAGGAAAGCTTCCAGGACTGTCACTTGCTGATGTGGCATGACTCACAATAAGAAGAATCAGCTGTAAACATCCATTAATAATCAGACTGTGAAATATATGAAGTACAAGTCTAGAAAAAATAGTACTTGTCAAAAATGAAATAGAATGCTTGAAGATTGATACCCGAGGCTGAAATGGGCTGGTCTTGGCCATTTTGAATCAGATATGCTCTAGTATGGCAGCAATCACAAATTGGGAAAGGGAGGGCTTCGTGTGTCTTGTCAAAAAGGACATTTCAAGACGTATCCCTAACATGCATGAGGCTAAAAAGAAGATCAGCTGATCCAACTATTATTCTAACAGATGGGGCCATTTTTGCCATAGAATAAATTGATGATTTTTACCAATTTCTAAAGTCTGAAATTAATCAAACACACAATCAAAGTACATTGGTAACTACTGGTGGTTGGAATGAGAACATTAGAATCAAGAAGATTTAATATTTGAGAAATACAGCCTTGTTAAAAGAAAGGCATCAGAGATTGCATGATAGAACACTATGAGACAAAGGACCTGTTAATGGAAATACCTTTTTCAACAACGTGCATGCCAATTATATATATGAAACTCACCAGATAGAATACACTGGAATCAAATGTATCCCCTCTGTAGAAAGAGACAATGGGGAGGCTCGATATCATCAATCAAGACAATGTTAGAGGTGACTTTGTGGAGCAAACTATCCGTTGCTCACGTGCAAGTTCAAGATGAAGCTAAAGAAAATTAAAACAAGTTCACAAGAGTCAGAGTATGACCTTAAAAAAATCCCAAACCCACCAAATCCACTGCCTTCTAGTCAATTCTGACTCACATAGTTACCCTATAGGACAGAGTAGGAACCACCACCCCACTCCCCACCCCTCACCACCATGCGTTTCTCAGACTAACTATTCACAGGCCTAGAAAGCCAAATCATTTTTCCTCCCTATGGAGCTGTGTGTGGATTTGAACTTCTGACCTTGTTGCTAACAGACCAATATGTATTCACTATTCCATCAGGGCTTAAGTTTGCACTAAGCTTCCATTAGAAATGCGTTTAGTCATTTGGTTCTACACCACGACTCTACTTGAATTTAGAGACTGTCCCAAGAATAGATTTGATGCACTGCACATTAATTACAGATTAAAGTTGTAAGATGAATCAAGGGCACCATTCTTGAAGAAAGCCTAAAGCTCGCTGAAAAAGAAAGAAAAGATGGAAATGAATATCAGAAGAAACTCTGAACATAATGTAAATGGAAGAAATGATAACACATGTCCTTGTCTGGGTTGACTTGAAAAGCACATTCACAGACACTCATATGTGTACAGAGTTTTATATACAAGAGCAACTGAATATTGAGCAAACATTTTGGCCCAGCCCAGATCAAATCTATAAGTTTGATATTAGCCCATATATTCAATCCCAACCTATAAATTCTTCTCCAGACTCACGCAACACATGCAATGACGCTGAATGCGGGAAGATCACAGACCGGTGGGTGGAAAGTCTTGCGGGTCCAGTGTCAGTGAAAGCATCCCAGTGCTGGCGTGGGTCTCCACATGGCTCCTCCAGCTCCAGGGCTCTGGCATTGCACCATGGATTGAGTAGGGGTAGAAACATCTCAACACTGGCAGGGGTCTCCATGCTTCAGGGCTCTAGTATCGCACCATGTGTCTTGTCAGCAAGCATGCCTCATAGGAGTGAGCCTGTATCCTGCCTCCAGAGAGCTATTTATCTCCTTAGCATCTCCACATGAGATCATTAAGCGGCACCCTAGTTGACAGACTAAACGATACCCCCTTCACTCGTATGTCTCAAATTGTCAACAGATTATGGAACTACCATAACATAAGAGAGTTAAACAAAACTTTCCAGTGGTAATTCCGGAAGACTGGGTATTAGAATGAATGATGCAAAGACTTAGAGTCAAAAAACCTAAAGGGAGGAACAGGCTTAGTATTTCTTGAGCTGAAAGAACTGAAGAAGAATTCCCATCTCAAGGTATAATATTGAAAGATTCTGTGAATAAAAGATTGAGGGACACAGGAGGCAACCAAAAGTAAGAAGAAATGCACAGCACTACCAAAAAGGAGAGACCAGCATTCAACTTTTCAGGTGGTAATATGTGAGCAAGAACCAAAGGTACTGAAATCCAAACTTCACTGAAGGTATTGACAGTAAACCAGGCTCCAGGAACTGGCAGACTATCAATCGAGAGGTTCCAACAAATGGATCAATGCTGCAAGTGTCCATTCATCTAGGACATGGCTTTGGAAGGTAGCAACCTGGCTATTGACTAGAAGAGAGAGCACTTGTTCCCATTCCAAAGAGAGATGATTCCACAAAATGTAGACATTGCTGAACAATATAATTAATATTGCATCACATAAAATCATGCTGGGGGAAATTCAAAATGTTGCAGCCACATATGTAAAGGAATCTGTCAGAAATTCAAACCTGATTTAGAAAAGGATGCAAAATGAGAGATTATTGCTGGCATTGGATGGATCTTAGCTGAAAGTAGAAAATGCCAGGAATATGTTTACCTGCATTTCATTTACATGTTAGAGATAGCACTGTGAAAAATGGAAATTCCAGATACTTTAAGTACGCTTAACGCCTACCTACACATAGAACAAGAGGCAGTCATTTGAACATATGACACACCTTTGCTTCTGAAAGCAGAGAGGGCTGGGAATACTTACTGCTGCTGTTCAGTGATTACAGGATTGACCCTCCAGAAGGCGTGACATCTCAACCTTAAAAAACAGAAGCAAAAGCAACACCTAGACCAATGAACAACATGGTGAGAAACTGAGACTATTTTGAAGAAAGAGGCAAAGGGTCCATCTGCTTCTGTGTAGAAGATGGCCTTGCAAATGCTACACAGCAGTTCGGCTTGGTCCTGCTAGCATACTCTGATTCCAGATCAACGGTCCATTCATAGTGTTGTGAATTTCATGATTGGAAGTAGCCTATTAATTATAGAGTTCATGGACTTGAATTCTCTCTACGTGTGCTTCACAATTGGAAGTCTCTGAGGGGTGGGGTACTGATAGTTAATGTGCTCAGATGTGCACTGAAAGGATGAAATTGTGATTTGAGTAGGTGCACCTGAGAAGATGGGTCAGGTATGCTACTTCAGAAGAATCAGTCTTTGGCTGCCTTGTGAGGACAGTTCTAATCTGAAACACACGAGGTTGCTGAGAAGTGGAGTTGACTCAGTAGCATCTGGAATTTTTAACCCATGGGCTGACTCCTGCAGCGCTTTATAACCTGTGGATTGTCACCTTTCTGGCGGTCAGACAACCCTTTCACAGGGGTCACCCAATCCATAGCAGTAGCAAAATTACAGTCATGACATAGCAATGAAAATAATTTGATGGTTGGGGGAGGGGGGTGGTCACCACCACATGAGGAACTGTATGAAAGGGCCATGGCATTAGGAAGGTGGAGAACCACTGCAGAGGCTCAGCCTTTCTCTAGACATCCATTCTATGTTTGGCTAGAATCCATTGGTAAAGCCTCCCTCAAAGGGAACTAACATGTTCATGGGTGGGACCCCTATTCAGTAACCCTGGTGAGAATATACCAGCTATCACATTGGATAATAATTATCAGGCCTCCTGAAATCTTTTTAGAAGATCCACTTCCTGTTCCTTCAACACCTGGTCAGGATTTCAATTGGCCTAAGCATAGAGATAGCTCAGAATTTATTTGAACTGTGCACACTGTTGGAAGTTTGATGTGTGTGGTAATGAGCAGAATAGGACTTCACCTGATTTTGATATATTATATCCATTGAAGAAGTTCCCTTATTGACTCATCTTGAAATTTGACTCAGTTACACCTGTGACCCTACTTGACTCATGTTGCTGTTCAGGATTGTCTCTTCTTGGTGGCTAGGACTCCTTCTCCATCGATGCTACCCAGACAGGATGTCTCTTACTGCTCATGTCTCATCAGGGTCTTTCCATGTGCCATCCTGTTTGCTGGTCAGAGTCATCTCATTCTATATGACCCACTGTCCTGCTCTCATCTTCTGGACATGGTCTTCTCTGTCTGGTTATTCCTAGAAGAGTTTAAGGTTGCTCCTTGTACACCTGGCAGCCTTTTGGAGCCCTTGTTGATATGCAACTCTAAGTCTTCCTTCTGCATGTTTTCCTCAGCATGCATCTCAGTTGTGATCTTTGTGTGCATGTCACTTCCAAGCACAATGAAAAGCTTTCTGTCTTTTCTGGCTCACATTTTTATGCCCAGTTCCTGTGCTATGTTCAATATTCATACATCGACTGACTAAAACATAAGACTTTACAAAGGGATCTGGTATCAAGCATCAAAGACCTAAAATTATATCATTATATATGAGTGGGAGTTCAGATTGGGGACCCAAAGCCCATCAATAAATGAAGCGACATCCTCTTACAGAGGGGTTGCAGCAAGGAGATGAGTCAGTCAAAGTACAGTGTAGTAGCAATGAAATGTGCAACTTTCCTCTGGTTCTCAAATGCTTCCTCCCACTGAGTATCATGATCCCAATTCTACCTGATAGATTCAGCAGGGGATGTACATCGGAGTCGGAAACATGGGGGATTTAGGATAGATGATCCCTTGGGACTGATGGGGGGAGTGGTGACACTGTGAAGGTGGAGGGATGGTGGAGTAGAAAAGAGGAACTAATTTCAGGGACTTCCTCTCTCTGGTGCAGACAGCGGGGTGGGGGGGGGGCGCAGTGAGGTTACACATTGGACAGTATACGACATGAAGAGGTAATAGCAATTTGTAAATTTTTAGTTCATGGGGAAGGGTGGGGGAGGAAATATGGGGAGTTGGAATTAAAAAAAGAATTAGAGGAAAGGGGGAAAGAGGAGCTTATGCTGGGGGCTCAAGTAGAAAATGTTTGGAAATGAATGTGGCAACATGTGTACAAGTGTGCTTAATACGAACGATGTATTGAATGTTATAAGAGCTGTAAGAGCCCCCAATAAAATCTATATTTAAAAAAGACTTTACATAATTGTTACTCAGGATCATCTTATTAGATATGACCTATTTAGTCTATGGAGACATTTGGGATTCATGACTGTGCCACGGATAGCATTTGCCCTTGGTGCTAATTAATTACTTTAGCATGCTATCCATGTTCTCATCCAACTGATGGGTGGATTTCTGTCTCATCTCACTACAGCATTTCCTTCTAGGTTGATGTCAACACGCTGAGTTATGTGCGTTCAAATAAGATTAAATTCACTTTACTATATGACTATTCAAGTAATACTTCTTTAGCTTGTCTACATGATAACAAGATTGACCTTAATTGCATTTTTATTTCAGAAAAAAACTAAATCTTATCCACAGTAATATCTTGTCTTTAGCATCTTAAAGACTGCTCACAGTTAGTCGTTAGGAAGCAGGTTCAAATAAATATGATTTCTTCTCCTAAATTCTTATTTATTCTTAATGGAATGTTGCTTAATAGTAATACCAAGCTTATTGGTCTGTTGATTTTTTTAATGGCTTCTTATTTTGACAATTTTAACCTAAAGAAAAATGGAATGAGTATATGATGAAAACTCATATACTCTTTTTAAAAAATAATCTTAAAAAATAAACTATTATTATGGAAACCATTCATGTAAATCATCCTATTAGACTCTTGGGAAATGTATTTTGCCTCTAGCTTCAGGCAAATAAAGATATGAAGTCAAATGGAACCTCAAACTATGTCTTACATCCCTATAAATGCATCCTGCAATGGATTTCGATTGAGCGTAACCCCATAGGTGCTCAGTGGAATGGTGCTCCAGAGAGTTTTGGAAAGTGACTCATTTGTCTGATGTATGTCACCAGGACTTTCTTCCTCAGTACTGCTGAACAGATGAGTTTGAACTATGCCCCTTCCAGCTACTTGTCCAACACTTAACCGTTTGCACCCCCCAGGACTCCTCCGTTTTATTAATCGATGTTTAAGTGACAGACTGGATGAAAGTATACAGGGCAAAATGGAATTCCACTCAACCTTTTTAGTAGATTTTATTTTGTGACATTTAGGAATCTGTTCAGATTTCACTTTCCGTCCAAACATTTGTTTCTTTTAGGATGGTTTGGCCACACCACATTCCACTTTTTTACCCATTCTTTTGTTTTCTTTGTCCTCAGTATATTGACTTGGACATCAGAGTACAAAAGTATTGTACTTTGATTGTTAGAAATGTTGTAATCATCCATTGACCATATTCTTCCTGCTTTCTCCTTGGGTTCCTCATCTCCATGTGGTCTTCTTTCCTGTCTCTTTACACCTTCTGAGATTTGGTTTCACCTCTATGGTCTGTCTCTGCTTAGGTCATCCATCAACATTTTGCCATGTTTGCTTCATCTCTCAATCTCTCTCAGTATCTATAGCTATCTTTAAATATGCTGAGCATAAGATTGACAGCCAAGAAGAGGATTTCTCCACATAGTCATAAGAGAATTGCTATGCTCAAGAAGTGTTGCAGTCCTTGCTTGAAGATCAGATCTCCATGTAAAGTTCTCCATTTGTCACCAGATGCCCTTCAATGCAGGATCACCCAAGGTTTACTTGTTGCATTTACTCCCCCTTGTCCTCTCTCATCTAGAATGGTTTTCCAAGTCCATCTAAAAGAACATAGACACTTTTTGGAAGAGAAGTTTATCCTTGTTGCTTTGGAGAATGTTTCTCCATTTGAATGTGTCTAATCCCTCCTGCTGAGGTTTTGGTTAAATATTCTTTGCAGCAGGTCTTTCCCAGGGCTTTCCATCTGAGTGCAGGTGTTGTTCCTTTATTGAATTATTACTGATTACAATATGATCTCTTAGTTGTGGTGCTTCCCACTGGTAAGATACCTGGCACCCTTTGTAATGAATAATCACCCCGGGGGGGATGAATGGAGTAGTACTTTGAAGTCTGTTTTTTTTTGAAATTAGAATTACCTTTGTGTGTTCTATGACTCTGTTCCTGTCTTTGTGAGCCTTCCTTTGAAGGACCCATCACAGAGTCACTGAGTCCCAGTGGACTCACTCAAGAGGATCAGAGCTCTGTTTAGTGCAACCACTCACTGCCAACGCAGTCACCAAATATGACAGTCTTTCCTCTTTCTGGGTTTTGCCCAGTGCTTCCCTCCCTGCAGACCAGTCTTCCTTGTGGATCATTTGGAAGCATTAATGTTAAGTGGTTTCTTCCCAACTCTGCTAAGATTTCATTATCAGCCTAAACATCTGTTTCTTTCAGGATCAGGTGGGTCCAATCACATCCCCCTGTTTTACTCATTGTCTTGTTTCCTTTGTCCTCTGCTTATTGGCTGACAGTCAACAGGTGAATGTATTGTATTTTGAGTCTTTGAAATTGGTGCTGGACTTACTGACATGGTGTCCAAGGAGCTGTCCTTCAGAAACTATGCCCTCAGGTCAGGGCCACCTGCTGCAGGAATATTTCAGTTGTTGTCTTGGAAGTTGGAATCTCTTCTCCCTTCTCTTCCTCCTCTTTTCCCTGACAATTAATGCATGCTTCCTTTCCATTGCTTTTGCAAAGCTCAACACCTTCCTGCCACACCAAGAGTCATTTCTGCCCATGCCTTCCGGAACCTCTGTGTTTGTAGGGCCCTGCAAACTGCACCATCTTTCTACAGTTGCTCCTCCCCTTGGCTTTCCAGACGGGGCATGCCTCTCTTCTTTAAAAGATGACTGGGCTTCTCTACCCACCATGATACCAAGGTCCTTTCCTCAGAAACATAAGAGCTATTGCTCTGCCTCTTCACATTTTGGCATGCCATGTATTGCTGGATGTGCATCTAGAACCCTTTCCGTTTCACTGAATTATGCCGCCTTCTCATAGCTTAGAAAAATCTCATCTGATTCGTCAGCCATCCTGCATGTGGATTTGTGGTCCCTGCATACCGGGCCATGCAAAAACCATCGGTGGCTTTGCGTTTCAGGAGACAAGCCGCTTGTCACTCACATGTTGCTGCGGTTGGCTGCCTTTTCCTCGGACCTGACCTCCAGGGACTTCATGGATGTCAGAGGAGAGCTGTGCTTCACTGGGGTTTCAGTGGCTGATTTGGGGGGAAGGGATAGATCATCAGACATTTATTTTGAAGAACCTTTCAGCATGGACTTGAATCTGAGTACACACACCATTCACACCACCCAGGGACTCTCTGGTCACAGACATGGACCAAGGTGAAAAACAAAAAAGGGAACGCTCTCCCCTATAGGGAATGCTACAACTAGAACCCATTGGCTGGGATAAAGAGAAGAACTCTGGGAGACAGGAGCCACCGCGACTCAGAACTCAAGTGTCAGAGTGATGTTTCTGTCCCAGGGTAGGGCTTCCTTTTTGTTCCATACACAAAGAAAGGCACTTTTGAATTCTTACAGCTTTCAATTAAGCTCGTATGCTGGCCTGTGCTTTGATGGAAGGAAGCACAGTTATTCCCTTCCACACTTGGAGATGTCATTTACCCTCCCAACCTCCCTTGTGTCTCTTTATGCAAGACTTTCGTATGACAGGAAGACAGTCAGGACTTTCTACTCCTATTTAAAGTTAGAGTCTCAGAAACCCACAGGGGCAGTTTTGGTCTTTTCTCTCGGGTCACAATGAGATGGCAATGACTCAGTGGTAGGAAGTTTAACAGGATGCCCCAGACCTGCCCACCCCACAACTGGCGACTGGAGTTTGGCATTTTCAAAATACCATTAACCTTATGGATCCATAATTGGCGAGGAATAAAATGAACAATGTTATTTAGGGTTCAGTTTGATAGAATTTGGACAACTATACATCAGGCAGCTGCTATCCCCAAAGAAGACATTGGGGAGTATTTTGATCAGCGTTTCCAGTCAAAACCCCACCCCACCAAGAAGCAACATCTCTCTGACATCTATCTGCACAGATCATAGTTGTCAGACTTGACTATGATTGAGAGTGGAGGCCAGATAATTGTTTGGTGTCCTTTGTGTTGCAGGGCATTAACCAGCATCATGGTCTCTTCCCAGCAGATGCCAGTACTCACTCCTCCAAATCGAATATGTCCCCAAACACAGCCCCACCTGGCTCCGGGGAAGGGGCAACATCCCTCGTTTGCTATGCTGACATCTTCCTTTCTACCCTAAGCTCTTGGGTTCAGGGTGTACTCCATTATTTTAGATTCTGTTCAAGTGACCTTGAAGCTTCTGTAGGGGAAGCTAACACTGAATGCATAATTTAAACGGTTCCATTTTTATGATGCTCTTTCATTCTGTGGAAGGCTCGATCTATATCCTTCATCACTGTTGAAGACCTGTGCCCAGTTTCACTTCCAAAACATATCACCTCCCGGACTCTGGTGCTGTGCAGTGACTCTGAGCATGCGAGGAGGTGGCCTTGCTCATTGGGGGCCTTGGGAGCCACGGAGAGCTGAGGTGGTGTAATTGGGGAATATCCTTCCCTGGCTTCTGAGTCTTCATTTCCGCCCAGATGCTGGCTCTCGTCTGAATGCAGAATGTGTCTAAATGCAGGTCAATGGACAGCGTGAGGCTTGTTTCAATAGGAACAAAGTCTAAGACTCACTTGCTGGCATAATTCCCTTGCTGGTGTCCTGAGGACAAACGGAGGCTCTGTGCAGATTGATGTGTCGCCTGGTTAGCAAACACTGATGTTGGTCTCCGTCTTTGTTGTTAGCTGTTTGTTCCTTTTCCTTTGTTTCCCATCTTTTGTTAGAAATCCTTTGTTGGGCATTAATACGTAAAGAGCCGATATCTGAGAAAAGCTTCAACTACTGAAATAGAGAAAAAGTTTGGGGAGCTCTGAGTTATTCACAAGCGGATTCGGGACGTTTGTGAAAGGTGAGTGACCTATCAATCATTTTATTGATTGTACACATTAAGAAGTCCTGGTGGTGCAGTGGCTTAGACACCAGGCTGCCCGTTGCATGGTTCGCAAGTCAAATCCGTCAGCCACCCCTCAGGAGAGAGATGAGGCCGCCTGCCCCTATCACGATGGACAGACACCCTCTGAAATCCTGTGCAGGGTCACTGAGTTGGAATCTGCTCCCGGACCGCAGTGCACTTGGCTTCTTTGGGCTGAGCTTTACTGAGCACGCACCAAGGAACACGCAACCTAGTTCTACTGATGCTCCTTCACTTAGGAGCATCCTGGCCACAAGCGGTGGATGCTAGCTCTCATTTAGAGATGGAGAATGCAAGCTCCAGAGAGAGTCCGGAAGTTTTCTGGATTTCCCACATGTGCAAGTGGCTAGAACATTTTAGAGCCTTCCTAACAGTCAAAGGGAGTATGAGTACTACACAGGTCATGGAGGACCTGGGGTGCAAATGGTTAAGTGGTTGACTGCTAGCTGAGGGGGAAGCGGTTGGGGCTTGCCCTGAGGTGCTTTGGAGAACTGACCTGGACAGTATCCGCAAGGTCACAACCTCCACACCCCAGGGACCGCAGTTCTAATCTGACACACATGGGTCACCGAGAGTCAGAACTGACCAAGCCACAAGTACAAGAACCTCGTATAGCATCAAACCGACTTACACGCACTGCCACCAAGTCAGTTCTGACGCACGGAGACCCCACGGCACAGAATCGACCGGTCCCAGCGGGTTTCCAAGACCGTGGCTCTTTACAGAAGTAGAACATTCCACCATTCCCTCCCTGAATGGCTGGGGGTTTAGAACTACGGATCTTGTGGCTTGAAGTCGCATAATAACCCACTCATGGTCCCCATTGGCTCAGCCGCACCTCCCATCCTCGCTACAAGACTTGTCAAATGCATGATTCAATGTAATCAATATCAAGCTCCCCCACACTAGAAGGATGGCTCTCATCTCCATTTTAGAGGTGGGTAAATCAAGATAAAAAATGACGTACTTAAGACTAAGCAATGGATCAGGGGTGATGTATGATTAAACTTAAGAATGACAACTCCAGAGTCTAAATTCTGTAACCCTGTGCTGAACCATCACACATTCTGTCAAGAGGTGTTTGGAGGAAAGGAGGGGAGAACTCATGGTCCACACTGGGTGCACTCTTGACCACCAGGACAGGCACTTGTGTATGTGTGCTCATGTGTGTGCGAACAAGTGTGCAGGGTAGGGGTGGGATCTCTGCTTACAACGCTGTAGTCAGGTGACTCCCCATCAGCAGCTGCTCTTGTGGTCCCTCTCTTTGGAATGGCCTGTTTCCAAGGAAACCTGGAAAGGGGCTGGGCATTTGGATATAATAGTCTAATCCTTGTTGATAAGAAAAGGATGGGAGCACCTGGTTATCTTCTTGGCTCAGACATTGTTTCCTGCCGCTCTCACCCTGATCTAATTGGGTTTTAGGGAAGCTGCTTCTGGACTTCCACAGCCTCCAAGCGTTGACTGGAAGCAGGTGACTCGGAGTCACGGTTATCTGAATCTTGACTCTGTATCTGGCACACATCATCTGGGTGATGAGCACCTCGACTGGCATAGGAGAGACATAATCTGATTTAAGCTTGTTGCATCTCCCCTTAAGAACAGGCAGGTGCTCTGTTTGGAAAGTGTTCTGTTTCCCACCAGTTCTAACCCTTTAATAACCAAAGACTATGCAGCCTCAGCCACTGCCATGCAGGATGGCCTAGTGCCTAATGGTATAGATAGCCCTGACTCTTGACCCCTGAGGTTGGAATCCCAAAGTGGTGGTGGGACTTTGTGCAGGTTCAGATTCCCTGAACCTCACCTTCCATTCTCAATAAAATGGGAATCATAGCAGTAGGAGTTCTTCTTTCACTACCTTCTGCATAAGATAATACATTGACAGAGCCAAAGAACAGGGCTTGGCCAGCATGTAGCTGTGAAATATTGTGAGGACTCCATAGGAAGAGTTTGTGTGCTATGACAGAATGATTCATTGTGTGGCTCTTGAAAACCAGCATTCTGGGTTCTAACTCTGACTTGACTAACTCTCATTCTAACACTTATTGGCTAAGTGATGGTATAAAGTGAGTGATATTAAGGTTGGATGGAAGAAGAGATTTAGGAAGTAGTAGATCAGAATCATCATTTTATAAAATATTCAGTAGGTACCAGTTTGAAAAAATCTACTATGGAACGTTTATATCCTGTCTGAGCCTAGAAGAGCCTTGGGATAAAAATGGTAAATGTGTTCAAGATTCACACATATAATAAGAACTAGATTTTATGGAAATGTAGGTGGGGAGTCAGGGTTTAATTTCAGTTGGTATTGGGAGGAAAGCATCATTAAGTAGGTTGAGGTGAATTGCCCTAGGTAGTATTGGTTTTGTGGTGGGAGATGAAACTGGCAGAGGAAACCACATAGGTAAAACCAGGAAATGTCTTCTAATCAGGCGATGATAGGTTTTGAGAGGCACATACGTGGGTGAGTTTAGGAACTGTGATTTAAGGAGAACCTGTTCTAGGACTGGCTGACTAGAGAAACAAATCCATGGGCACTCATATATGTGTAAGGAGAGCTTTATATCAAGAAGTAGTTATGTATCAAGCAAACATCCCAGCATAGTCCAGGACAAGTCCATAAATCTGATACTACTCAAGCAAGTCTGATACTAGTCCATAACTCCTACTTCCAACTCACACAGCCTCATGCAAGGATGCTGAATGCTGATTACAGGCTGGGGGGATGCAGAATTGTGTGGATACATTGACAGTGTCACTGGGAGCTGAGTGACTCAACAGCAGGAAGGTGTGAAAGAGAGAGAGAGAGAGCGCGCAAGAGAGAGAGATCAGGACCCTTCTTATGAGGAAGTCAGACCCACAAAGAGAAACCATGAGGTTGTGACCTGATTGACAGGCTAGACTCCACCCCTACACTTCAAGTTGACACAAATGTATGTAACTACCACAGTAGCCACAACAGGAGCCACAGTCTGACTGGCTTTCATGGGGTTGGGCTCAATAGATCCAGAGATTGACCTCCCTTTACTCCTTATTCCTATCGTCTTCTTTCGTCATTGCCAGCTTTGTTTTTCCTCCATCTTCAATAGGTTGTGGAAACTTTTACAATGGTCAGAGGTCACTTGATCCCATTGGCTCCATTCGATGACTTCAGCACACACGGCCACAATGAGCCAGCCTCTGAGCACTCCCGAGTCCAATCCCCCGGTGGATTCTGCTGGGCCATCCCATCTTTTTCTCATCAGGGGCGGAGATGAGCCATTTCAGCTCAGGGTTGATTTATTTCGGTCACATATTTCCCTTTATCCAATCAACTGTGACTAGAGGGGACAGGATAGTGTGATGTAAAATACAGCACAAAGCTAAAGCAACCATCCTTGGGGAAAGTGAGATGTAGCCCAGAATGATAGAGATCAGAGTACAACCTGCAGTCTGGATCAGTACAAAGAACCCAAAGCCTTCGCAACTGGACCGATAAGCAACATCATGATACATGGAGGGAGGATTGAAGTTGCCGAGGATTTTATTTTACTTGGATTGGTAAACAAGGATCGTGGAAGCAGCCGTTAAGAAATAAAAGCACTTATTGTGTGGGGAATCAATAAAGAGGAGACCTTTGACAAGATGGAATGACCTAGTGGTTGAATTATAAGACCTGTGGGGTAGTCACTAATCTGTGTCAGTTTCAGTATTGGGAGTATAGGGGTGGAGTCTAGTCTGTCAATCTGGAGATAGCCAATGAGACCTCTGTGTGGGTATGGCTTTCTCCTAAGAATCCTGGAAATCCGGTGATGAGAGACTTAACAGCTCAGTCCCTTGGAGACGCTCTACTGACAAGACACATGGCAGCATCCTGATAGACACTGAGCCCTGGAAACTGGGGGAGCCATGGGGAGACCACTGCCAGCACTGAGATGCTCCTGCCACCACTGGAAACACAAGACTGCACCTACTGGCCTGTGGTTATCCTGGCATCATTGCATGTGCTTTGTGAGTCTGAAGAGGTCTTATGTATTGGTATCAGATATATGGGCTACTATGGACTTGTGGACGTAGACTGAACTGGGTTGAGATGCCTTCTCAATGGTCCATTCTTCTTGTATATAGACCTCTCCTTATATAAACATGTACATATACATGTTTATAAATTTGTTTCTTTAGTCTACCCGGGCTAGCACAAACTGTGAGGATGGTACAGGGCTGGACAGGGTTTCAGTCTGTTGTACATGGGGTCGATATGAGTTGGAACATCAACAACAGCCACAGCATTGTGTTGCACAAGACAGCATTGCAAGCCCTTTTTAAGTGGGAAAGAGCACAGTTGCCACTGTGAGGAGTTAGGCATGACTGATTCCAACTGTGGTATTTCAACCGTCTCATATGCACAAGAAGTCTTGTCAATGGATGCAGAAGAGTGGAAAAGAATTGAATTTGAATTATGGCTAAGAATGTTGAAAGCTCAGAAGAAGAAACAAATTTGTCTGGGAGGAAGTATATCAAGAGTACTTCTTAAAAAGATGATTTGTAGACTTTGTCTCACGTACTTTTGCGTATGTTATCAAGAGGGACAACTCCCCCGGAAAAATACACCATGTTTGGTAAAGTAGAAGGTAGGTGAGGAAGCAGACCCTTGAGCCACTCCCTGGTGACTCTTGAGGATAGTGAGGATTAGATAGCCCTGTATTCAATTGTAACTAGGGCTACTGTGCCTGGAGACTGATTTGACAATACCTAACAGCAAACATCAAGGGGGTTTTCCTAAGAATAGGATCTGTCCAAAGAAAACGCTGAGGTCTGCTCTGCCTAGTGTATTTGGAGAAGTCATCGGGACTAGAGATATTCACTGAGTCCATCACAGAACAATGTTACAGAAGTCAGGAGAATGGACTATATTTTCAATACACAAAATACTGATGACATCACGTTACTGTTCATGTGTCATGAATGAACAGAGACAGAGGTTTTAAAACAGGTAATGTATCCAGGCCTCCCTGCAGAGGGTCCAGACAGGACATGAAGAAGCTCCAGCTTCATTTGAAGCTCTATAAAGAGGGCACTGTCAACGCAGACCGGATGTGCTAGTGGCCTCCAAAATGAGAGCCAGAGGAAGGGAAGAAATTAACTGTACAGTTCTTATCCTTCCTATCCATTACATATTATTTTGAGCTGTAGTAGTTTTATAGGCTCTGGAGAGACAAACTGCAAGACTGAGCCCCCTCGTTTCCTACATAATTTCTTCTGTTCCTTTATTGTCTTCCTGGGCCCCCCTCTCTGATACAACATGAGTTAGTAAGCTTTTTGAAAGGCTTATTTTCAAGAGGACGAGGCTAAAATGTCTTCCTTAAATCTACTGGTCATTGGTCATTGCCACAGGATAGCGCCAGCCAGTAACGTATGTCCTAGTTGTGGTAATTCTCAAAGCGTTCTCCTTGGATCAGCAACAATAGCATTACTTGGGGATTTGTTAGAAATGCAAGTTCCCCAAACCTACTGGATCAAACATTTGGGGAAAAGAGAATGAAAATATAAGGAAACATTTCCATGAACTTTTTGAAAGTCTTGTGTGTGTGTGTGTGTGTGTGTGTGTGTGTGTAGTCCCTTCTCAATACTGGTCTGCCTGTCATACTGTGGTGGCTTGCGTGCTGTTAATTCTTCTGGAAGTTGTGCCACCAATATTTCATATACAGCAGGATCACCCAGCCCATGCAATGACAAAGATGGGGATGACAAAGAGCAAGAACCAGAAGAACAAGAGGAAGAAGTCAGTCCAAGAATAAGGGATTGGTCAGTGAAAACTTTATTAGTGCAGTAGAACATCATCTGACATATTCTCAGAAGATGAGCCTCTCAAATTGGCAAGTGTTCAAATGAAGACTGGTGTGATTGTTAAGGTTTATGGTGCCAGCCTGCCTGATGAACACATGTGGGATTAATTGAAGGGGCAGAGAAATTTCTCCCAGTGAGTCTCGCCTGTCTGGTCTTTTGCTCTCTAATAGTTGGATCCACGTGAAACTGCCTTAGCTAGTTCTCTGCCTCAGCTGACACGGCTCACTTCCTAAGTGACACCCCTAAAGAGAAGTCACATGACCTACCCCGATGCAGCACTGGGTGCTGGAGAAGCTACGTAGAGACCCTTGCCAGTGCTGAGAGGCTTACATGCTCACTGGTTTTACTTTCCTCCTGGAATTGGTATCCTTGTGTGTGTTTTGTGAGTTTGAGGAAGACTTTGTAGATCGGTCTTGGACAGATGGCCAAATGTCAGACTTGTGGGCTTGGACTGGACTGGGTTGGATCCTTAGTGTACAATTACCCTTTATATAAAACTCTTTCTTATAAGATATGAGTGTGCGGGCTAAGCCCCGGTGGTGTAGTGATTGAGTGCAGGACTGCGGCCCAATAGCTTTGCATTTCAAATCCAGCAGCAGCTCTCCAGGAGCAAGGCTGGGCCTCCTACTCCCACCAGAGGGCAGTGATGCCCCCCCAAAAAAAGATATGAGTGTGTATGAATTTTGTTTCTCTGGTCTACCCAGGCTCACGCAACTAGGAAAGAGCTGCCTTGTCTAAGTAGACCTTACTGATGAGGCTGGAGACAAGCTTTAGGGACCTGCATTTGCTGATGGGGGATGCCTCACAGTGAGAAAACCAACATACCAGCAGGCTTTATTAATAATCAGAATGTGGAATGTAGGGAGCATGAATCTAGGGAAATTAGAAGTTATCAAAATGGCTTACGATGCAGGAAGATCGATTTCCGAGCTATCGTGAGCTGCAGTGGACTGATATTGGCTATTTTGAGTGGGACAATCATGATTTACTCTGCTAAGAATAGCAAACGCAAGAGGATGAGATACAGTGCTGTCTGTGATGGTATTATAGCTATTGGCTTACAAGAAATACAATTAATACAACTATTATTCAAGTTCACACACAATCAGTAAGGCAAATGATGAAGAAATTGAAGAATTCTGCCAATGTCTTCAGTTTGAAATTGAAATTGAAAAAAACATGAATCAAAACACATTGATATGGTGATTGGTCTGAATATTTGAAAACAAAGAGAAAAGATTGGAAGTTGGAAAATATGGCCTTGGTGATAGAAACAAAGCTGGAGATTACATAATAGAATTTTATAAGATCAACTATTTCTTCATTGTAGATAGTTTTTTTTTAATTAAAAAAATAAAAATCCACAATATAAATGGTGACTCTACACATGGACATCACCAAGTAGAATACCCAGAAATTCATCTGAGGTACTTTGGACATGTTATCAGGAGAGAACATTCCCCTGAGAAAGATACATATGCCTGATAAAGCAGAGAGGATCCTCTATGAAATGAATTGATACAGTGGCTGCAGTCCTGGGCCCAAACATAACCGTTGGGGGGCTGGCCTAAGATTGTGCAATGTTTCCATCTCTTTGCCTACCCCATTTCCCTCAGTCACAACATATCCCACCACCTGAATTGAGCCCTGCTGGGACAGCGCTTTCCTCGCGGGGATACTAACCAAAAGACTGCTGGTTCAAACCCACCAGCCACTCTGTGGGAGGAGGAGGAGGCAATCTGCTTCAGTAAATAGTACAACCTGAGAAAGACTAATACAGTTTCCATGAATTCTAATGGGCTGGCCAGAAGTGAGTTTATTGTGGAAATATTTGAAAACCATTCTTCTAGTCCAGTGATTGGAAAGTTAACTATATCTGGATCAGATGTTTATTTTTGCAAGTAAAGTTTAATTGTGTAAACCTAAACCCATTTTTGTGCTTATAGCTTATATAGCTATTTGGGGGGGGGGAAGCATCACTGACCTCTGGTGGTTGTGAGAGCTACCCAGCCTTGCTCCTGGAGACCCACTGCTGGATTAGAACTGCCAAGCCTGTGGGCCGCTGTCCCACACTCAACTACTACGCCACCGGGACACAGCCCTATGTAACTATTTTTAAAACATAATATTGAATAGCTAAGAAAGTATAATCGATGTACTGTGTGACCCTCTGGGAAAAGTTTGCTGATCTCTGCTCCAGTGCAACCAGGCATTAGAGGTATACATTTACCACGAGTCAGTGGTGCTCATTCCCAATTTATTTGTGCCAGATGTCCCTTCCCTGTTCCGACAATCCTTGAACCTCGTTCAAATTATATATGCCAATGCTATGTATGAATCAAATAAGCAATTAAGGACTGGGAGGCTTTTTTATGAGAACTAGGCTGAATGTTTTGAGGACACTTTCTTTGAGAGGTAAGTTGCTAAAATACATTTCTGTGACATTTGGTTATAAAATGTAAGTGTAAAATACCAGAAGGAAGTGATGGAGGAGAGGGAGGAACATTCATTTTCAATGACGGCAGCTTCTGACCTCAGTGTAAACAAAGCAGAACTGGAAATGGTTGGGTATGCTCTGAGAGTGTGGTTTAGAAAGGAATGGTCAATTAGAAGAGTGGCCTTTAAAAACTTCAATCAAAGAAGAATTAGGCTCATTTAAAAGGTGAATAAATAAATACCATCTTTCAAATTAAAGTATAGCTGATATGAGTAATGTTCTTTTGTGAGTTCAGCTTTAAATAACCATTTTGATTAGATAATTAGACAGTCACCAAGGCAGATAAATGGGTTTCTTTAGACTAGCGCAGGTAGGATATCTAGATGTTCTAACCACAGGAAGCTGCATGTGGATGTTGCCCTTCACCAGGATAGATAGCAGAGCTTCTCAAATGAGGTCTTTTGAACTCATTTATCAGAATCACCTTATTAAGATGTAGACAGATGCTTGGAGAGACCCTTAAGAATCTTAATTTTCTTGGTTCCCAGGTGATTCCTAACGCACTGAAAAACCAATGATACAGAATAATCACTCATTTAATTATTTACCTTGTAGTCAATTCATAAAATGCAACTCAATCTCAAAGGATTCTGTGAAATCACTTATTGCATCGCCCTAATTTCACGTGTCAAATTTTGGGAGCTACGTTAAAATGAGATAATGCCCTCTTTAAATTTGTAAAGTAGACGAAGAAAGGTCATGGTGGCCACATCTGCTCTCCTCTGAGAATCACACAAGGGAAAGAAGACCCCAATTCCCCTAGTCTAAGACTGATTCTTATGAGTCAGAGGTCAGACATACCTCTACCCTTCTGCCTTCCTTTTTTTCAGGGGTGGGGTGGGGGGCGCATCACTGCCCTCTGGTGGTCATGAGAGCTACCCAGTCTTGCTCCTGGAGAGCTGCTGCTGGATTTGAACCGCCAAACCCGTGGGCCATAGTCCCATACTCAACCACTTATACCGCCAGGGCTCAGCCCTCCTCCCGCCTTCTTTTGATCAAACCAAGCCAAATCAAACCAATCCAGACCAGATCAAATCAGACCAGACCAGACCAAGCCAAACCAAACCACACCCACTGCTGCTGCATCATTGCCCACTGCCCGGGACTCCCTGTGGGTCTCTGAGCCTGTCACCGTTTATAGGAGCAGAAAGCCCAGTCTTGCTCCCTCTGAGCTGCCGGTGGTTTCAGACTATTTTAACACCGCGTCCGGTCCTCTGCTTCTCTGCTGGATTTGAAACTCTGATGCAGTGGTAAGAGCTCACAGGTCATGGGTTTATTTGTGAAGGTAGCAGGTTAGAAGTCAGGATAAGAAATGTTAAGTGTATTTTCATCCCAAGTGCCTCTTCTCAGCTGGGTCAGCTGGAATATCGCACTCATCATCAGTCCGTCTACCTCGGGGCCCTGTGATGGCTGCCTTTGGTGGACCAGTGTTGCAAAGCTCCTTTGGCACTGCCCATGGCACTGGGCTTGACTTTCTCGGTGATCAGGGAAAGCTGCTTCTCTGTACCCTGGGATCTGGGTGCCACTGCCTGACATGCTGCCACCTCTCCACCCAGGGATCATAGATCGCCTCTGCTGGTGACTTTATGGTCATGTTATGTTCGCCTCCCATTCCTATGGTGGCACACTTTGTACACAGTGGAGTGGCAAAGTGTGGCCCATCCCCTCAGAATATTTCCACACACCCTATTTGCATCCTCTGAGCCACTTGAGGAGAATTATGCTGTCAAAGTATAGAAGAGCCATCCTGAGGGATGTCACTTCTTCATCCCCACAGGAAACAAGATCACAAGATAAATGGGTGGGTAGTTGCAGATCAGCTTCTCTTTACTCACGAGACTCTTCCCCAGGTGACTAGGTTTCCTTGGTCCTTAGAGGTATCCAAATGTAATGTGACCTGTAACGCTGTAAATGTATGAATGTAAACCAGAGTACAGGTGCAGGTCTGAATGTTCATGTCCTGGTGGTCATGTGCTATTTGAGGATGTGCATACAGAATACAAGATCCACCTTTCCGTTTTGTCCAAGGCACAGAAACGAAAAAAATGTGGCATTTCTAAGTGAAGTTTCTACTCCAAGAGGCAGGGCCTTAGGAGATGGCACCGGACATTCACAAGAGAGCACAGCAGAGCACTCACAGCCGGGTCTGCTGTAGAGTGAGGTCTCCAGTTGGTAAGCAGAGAGTGGCAAGGTCCAGATGGGATCTCCAGCAGAGCCACTGGGTGTTTCCCAGAGCTGAGGACATGGAGGTCCAGTGTCTAATTAGCTTTTGAAAATGTGAAAGCAGTACATGTAGAATGTGTGTGATAATACGTGACACTGTGAGAATGTATTTGAAAAAGAGGGAGTAAGAGGGGGAGGGAGAAAGAGAGAGGAGAAGGAGAAGAGAGAAAGAAGAGAAGACTGCTACCATAAGGAATATTTCTAGAGGACCAAATGCGGGCACCAGGGGAGAGGACCACACCTAAAGTCTGAGCAAGGGGCTCATCCACATGAAGAACCCAGGAAATCGTGGAGCAGGCACCAGGAGAAAACAGTTTGGTCAGAAATGTATCACTGAAAATCCCTCAAGGCAAAAAAAAAATCCCCAGGAGAGGAAAAAACCCACTTCAAAGAATCAATGAAGCCCACGTGCTCAATGTCCCTGTGTTGCAGAAGCAACTTTCCATCATGTTAGGGCTTTAGGACATGGTCCCTTGCTTGTTTCCCTCACTCCCACCTCAATGTGAGCACAGAGGAAATGGCATCTGGGGAGTGGAGGGAATGTGAGCGGAGGGAGGGAGCAGAAGATGACAAGCCCTCTTTCCCTCAGAGTCAGGAGCCCTGCTCTCCTGGGCAGTTGCCACCATGACAGTGTCCATTCACAGTAAGCCTTGTGGGTTCCCCAAATTGTCCTTGTGTATGGAAGCAGGAAGCCCAGTTTCTTCCCCCCGTGGAGATGCTGGTGGTTTCAAACTGCCAACCAAGCGGATCGCAATGCGACATGTAACCATTTTACTACTAGAGCATCTGTAGGAGCCCACCTATTACCTGAGGATAAGCCAGAAAACCTGTCCTGGAGTTTTCATCCATTGAGGAGGGGTACCTCCCCATTCAGCAAACCCAAAGGACTTTGGGAGGGGCATGAGGCTGTGTTTCCTTGCATCCCACCCTGCGTTGGTCAGCGAGGCAGTGACACACCTTTGCATGTTACCATTGGGTGGGGAATTTTTTAGAAGCATGACTATTTTTACCACCTCTCTTGAAGGGAATCCCACAATCCATGCTCCTTGATAACAAGAGTGCAGTAAAACTGCCTGGAGACTCACCTTTGAGGGTAGATACAATCAATTGTCTGCCTGAGCTGGTCTTTAACTAAAGGTCAAACAAAGTTTTCCTAGACACCCCAGGGAAAAATATTTTAAAAACCCAAATAATTGGTCCATGTTGTCAGAAGGCAATATTTTCAGCATGTGTGAGCTTACATTTTCCCAGACGCAACACTGTATGGCTTTCCGCTTTATATTGTGTCATGTGCTGAGATCCTGTCTTTTGCCCTAACCCAAGTGTTAAAATCATACTCAAATCTTCCCTCACTCACAAGTCAGGCTCACTCCCTGTGCTGCACTCTTTCTGTGCACCATCTCCCGGTCTACTTCCTTCCCATCTTCACTCAGCCCACTGGCGGTGGCTCCATGGGAGACAGATGAGATGGTCTCAGACTGCAAAGGTTTTCAGCTTCTGCCTTTGAGACCAGTTCTCCTCTGCCCTGTTGGGTCATCTTGAGTCAACATGGACTCCACGACAGTGCATTTTTTGATTGGTTCACTGAGGTCACTTGTCTTCTGACTTGTGCTTGAAGGAGGTTGCAGGCGAACTCTTTGAGTGGAGTTTGGGGATTTGCCTCAGATCTTTCTCCCTGAGGCATGTCCACATGCCAGGTGTTTCTCTCCACTGGAAAGCAAACTGATATCGGGGACTGGCCTCCCCTCTTAGCTTTCTGTCTCCCTGGGTCTAATGAACAGGTTTCTCCTCACCCCTCAGGTCCTAGAGTGTGCCTGAGATAATGAGTAACGTTGTCCCACAGAGCATCACAAATGGAAGGGGAGGATCTAGGGAACACACAGTTATTTTCTCGAGGTCCAGGAGTCGAGAAGTACAACTCAGAACATTGGCTCAGAAGAAGTCCTTCTCTGTGAGTGGTTCTGGGTGTTCCCAGTAGACCTTGGCATCATTCTGCCCTGCTGTTGGGTGTGCACATCTGTGTCCATTCTTTTTATGAGATACTTTTGAGTTATTAGGTATAGGACCCACCCCTCTCAGACGTGACCTCATTAATGTAACAAAAGGAATCCCTTTTGGGACATCAGGGTCAATTAGCATAATAGTCCATAAAGATAGTGTTCTTCACTTTCTTTTGATGAATCACCATTGGGGTCTTCAAAGTTTCTGAAGGGTTATCTAAAGTGCGATTATTGGTCTCTTAGTATCAGGGACAAAGAAAAGTGAAGGTAATCAAAGTCTCATGGAAACAATTAGGTGACATGACCGCCAGATCACTGGAACTCCAACCTCAATGACCTAGAAATCATAGCTGGATGGCTCTTGCCAGCCACTGCTGAATTCTTGGAAAGGCAACCCAAATGGAGGAAAATGTAGTAGAAAACTCCACACAACAAAAACATCGAGGTTTACTGAGCTGACAGAGACTGGTCGGTCCCTGAAGACTATAAACCTCAGACAAGTCTGAACTCAGACTCACCCCTCTGGCTCAACTTGCCACCAAATAATAGATAGGCCAAAGGGTTCTGGGTGCACTGTGGGTGATGCTGTGGGTTGGTAACGACAAGGTCATTAGTTCAAAACCACCAGTTGCTCTCAAGGAGAAAGATGAGGCTTTCTGCTCCTGCAATGATTTGCAGTCTTGGAAACCCACAGGGGTGGGTCTGCTCTGTTCTATGGGATTGTTATGAGTTGCAATGGTCTCCATGACACTGAGATAAGACGAGGCATCTCCTCCTTAAAGCAGCCAATCGTAGGAGAGCCAAAGAGCCACAGTGACTCAGGGACAAAGCTTGGAAGGCAAGGAGGGGTAGAAAAGAAAGGTGATGGAAGGAAACGATAAACTGTCTCAAAACAAAATGTGCATGAACTGTTGATTGGAAATCAATTTGCTCTCTCAACTTTGGTCCAAATGATTATAAAAGGTAATAATCATCCCTATGTCCGAGCAAGGTCATGTGTATAGGTGCAGTTAGATTGCAACACAAATTGGGTGGGGATACAAAATGGGATCTAATAATGGAGGGGACTCAAAGGTGTCCAATGGAGAACCTCTCTGATCTCCTGGGATCTTGCTAACGTTCCCATGATGATCAGACTCCCGTGATTGCTCCAGCTTGAGGGCGCCATTGGTTTTTTGCTGTCACTGAGTCTGAGACGCTGCCCATTTCATTTGTTACACGGCAAACACAAGTAAATAAAAGCACCCGCCCAGGGCTGCTGTAACAAGTTGCCACCCATGCGGTGGCTCCAAACAACCAGAAGTGTCTTCTGTGGTCGTTCTGGGGCAGGGCCACCCTCCGTCTGAAGACCCTGGGAAGAACCTGTCCCCTGTCTTTTCCTTAGATTCTAGTGTCATTCCTTAGCTAGTGGGTGCATCATTCTAATCTCTTTCTCCATCCTACTTTTCTTTGTCTCTGTGTGTCATTGTCAGTCTCTCTTCTAAAGACACCCTTAGGGGAGTTCGGGCCCACCCTAAATCCAGGGTGCTCTCATCCTTTCTTACCTGGCCTACATTCACAAAGACACCATTTCCACAAAAGACCACATGTGGAGTTTCTACCAGACATGGATTATTCTCTCTCTTTTTTTTCGGTGGGGTGGAGGATGGAGAGGCACCATTCAATCTGCTACACATATTTAGAATGGGGTTTTCCTCAAGAGAAAAGAGTCATAGGAATTTCTGGGTTTTCTTCTCTCAGCTTCTCTCCCAAGGTTGGTCTCTTTCTTCTTGCCTTGTTAATCTGTCCTGGTTTTCATGGCAGAATGAGAACATTCCCTTCTTCTCTGAGCCCAGACTTCCTCCCCCACTCCCACCCCCTTCTGCTTCTTCCTAAAGTTAACTTTGATTTAAGGTGAAATCTAGAAGTTTGGAGAAGGAGTGATGCTCAGGACCTGTGCCCAGCTTCCCCCTTTCAAGGGATCTTTAGATGGAGCTTTTTTAAAAGAAGAAGTTTGCGATTGAAGAGAAGAATTTTACTGCTTAATACATGTGGAAATCGGAAATCTGTAGGTTAAGACATTTACTATTCCTTTCAAGTGTAAATATGAGGTGACTTCAAAAAGTGAAAAAATGAATTTACCTTTTAATCCCATCCAGCACAATTAAAAAAAATTATTGGGAGCTCTTACAGATATCATAGCACTCCATAGTTCCATCACACCAAGCAGTATTGTACAATTACTACCACAATCAGTTTCAAAACATTTTCTTTCTTCTTGAACTAATTCCACCACAATTTTTTTAAGCTTCCTCATGTTATATCTGTCTATCATCTATCTATCTATCTTATCTATCTATCTATCTATCTATCTATATCATCTATTTATCTTCTATCTATCTATGACTGGATTAAGAGAAACTAAATCAGTGAAGCCTTTGGGTAGAGAGATTGATAGATAAGCATTTATTTTAAGGAAATTGCTCATGCTGGTGTCCAGGCTGGCATGTTCCAAGTCTATGGATTAGATTTCAGATTGGAAGCTTCTCCTCTTTCTCATAGCTAGACTAGGGTGAATGAAGCAACTGTAGGCAAGGAAAATACTAGGTTTTTGATGATTCCAGCATTGGCAGACAATACAAGCAGATCACTTGCTCAAATGCGAAGAACCAGAGGTCAGACCAGTTGCAGGATTCAGATCCAGCAAAAATCAAGCAAGGTTTCCCCGAGCAGACACACATGTATTCGGATACACTCACACTACAAGGAAACTCCTCTTTCAGTTAGTTATCTTCACATTTCATTATGGAAGTTATTACATTATATTCAATATTATCTTGGGGAATGATTATGTCTCAATTGCCTAGCTTAGCCAAGTTGACACAAAATTATCCCAAAGGGTTAATACCTCATGGATCACCACCAATTCATAAGAATTATTCCCAAATACAGATAAAAAATTTTTAAGGGCAGGTGGGAGACAGGTTGAAGTCATTGGTCCTTATGTCTGTAGCGATTAAAGAAGGGTGACATTGTCCCTCATAATCTATTCTTGTCTGAGAGCTGATCATCACCCATTAGACTTCCTTCTCCTTGGTGCCCACATCTAATCCTTCCCCAGGAGGTCTGTGCATCCTTTCCACCTCTCTCCTCGCTCCTGCTCCACCGCAGGCTGTTTCTTCCACCTTGAACACACTTCTCCCCATGGGTCACTTGACTCAGTTCTTCAGGACCCAAAGGAAATTTTGCTCCTTGAGGGAATTTGTCTTTAGCCTTTGCTTCACGGTGCTCTCAAAGCCTGTCTTTTAGTGTTCCTTCATAGCTGTTGTCATGAAGGAGAAGGATGCTTTGCCTGTACTGAAAAGTTTGATATATGACTCTTTCAAGGTGCTTTTGTTTCACTGAGGTCAAGAATGACTCTTTGGCTACCCTCGTAGTCATGGCATGTAGAATAGTGTTTGGCATGTAGGAGGTACCCATTCTATATTTATTTAATGCATGCATTCACCCCAACCCCTTTCTTACTTAACCCAGAAGGCCAGGCTCTTAGTTCTATCTGGTCTCAAATCCCTCCTCTTTCCACCATTTACACTGCCACCACTGTGGGTTTTGTCACAACGTCTCCCACTTGGGCAGCTGTTAAAGACTCCACATCGGGTTTGGCTGCCTCTTCCTTTGCCTTATGCCTACCAGTATGTCTTATGCCTTTAAGAAGTCTAAACTTTTTAAGAGGGCTGAAGTCTCTTCCCCTTGTTTATCAAAGTAAAATATGTACAACATAAAATTTTCTGTTTGAATAATTTTGAATGTACAATTCAGTGAATTAATTACATTGAGAATGTGGTATAGTTCCCATAATTATTTATTTCCCCAACCCTCAGTACTAGAAACAGATATTCTACCATGCAGCTGCAACACCCAACTCATCTCCCCTTCAGCCCCTGGTCCCTGCTAGCAATTAATCTATGCCTGCATTTTCCTTTTAGAAATACGTTTTATAGTCAACAATATAACCATGGTATAACTCCAATTCCCATGGTGGTATCAGTAAAGAAATAAAATGACAAATTTCATTAGCAAATCTGTTGCAGAAGACCTCTTCAAAGTGTCAAAAAGCAAAGATGTCACTTTGAAGGCTAAGATGCATCATCTGGCCATTGCAATACCTGCTTTTTTCAATCATTTCGTTTCCATGCTGGACAATGAGTAAGAAAGACAGAAGGATGGATGCCTTTAAAACATGATTTTGGCAAATAATATCAAGTATACAGTAGATTGTCAGAAGAACAAACAATTCTGCTTGGGAAAAAGTATAGACAGAGTGCTCCTTAGAAGTCAGGGTGATGAAACTGCATCTCATGTTTTAGACATGCCATCAGGAGCCGTGGGGGCTTAGTCATTATACATTGGGCTTCTAATGGCAAGGTCAGAAGTTCAAAAGCACTGGCCATACCATGGGAGAAAGATGGGGATTTTTTCTCTCCATAAATCATTACAGTTTGGGGAACTCTTGGAGCCCACCTGGAGTGAATGGTCATGGTAGCGAGTTGGGTTTGATTTGGATCAGAAGGGACCAGTCTCTGGAAAATGACTTCATGCTTAATCAAGCAGAGGATCAGTGGGGGGGAAAGGAAGACCTTCCATGAGATGGACTGACACAGAGACTCTAATACAGGATCCAATGACAGTGATCATTGTGAGGATGCTGCAGGATCGAGCCGTGGTCAAATCTGTGATACAAAAGTGTTGCTGATGGAATCATGAGTATTTGTCACCTGTGGACTAGTGTGATTAATGCTGAAATGAACACAGGTATACAAGTTTCAGAATCCATACTTTGCATATATACCTAGAACTGCTGAGTCATATCATAAATCTTTACTGAACTCCTTGAGAAATTGTCCAACGCTTTCCTGAAGTCCTTTCAGGAATGAATGCTCATCTTCCTCTTCAGCCACATGTTTTGGTTTCTCTTCTTTCGTTACCTGGGATTGATTTCTAGGGTGTAGGCTGCTATTTCTTTCACTGCCTGGTGGCATTCACTCTGTCTTCTAGTGTCCTCTTTTCTTGTCTCTGACTCTCATTGTATGGTCAACTCTGTAAGAGCAAATGCCAAATTTGGCCTTTTTCACATGTGGAACACATTCCAGTACTAAGCTCTGGAAATCCTTCATAATTTCTCCTTTAATGCAGGACAATAAGGATGATTTTGTGCATAGAAGCTAGGGTGTTATTTTAGAGGTAAGTAGATGGTCTGTGACTATTGTAGACATATTAATCTGTGATTTTTCCCTCTATTTTTTTCCTCCCACACTTCCAAGCCAATTTTCAAACCTGGCAATGGTTCATGTCAGGAGAAGCTTCAACGTGGGTGGAGGGTGGAACCTTAATTGACATTGAGAAAATCAGGATTCTGCACTAAGGACCAAGAACAGTCCTTAAAAGTTGAAAAACTAGGCTGAGCCCCAGTGGCATAGTGGTTGTGTGCAGGACTGCGGCCCACTGGGTGAGTGGTTTAAATCCAGCAGAAGCTCTCTAGGAGCAAGGTTGGGCCTCCTACTCCCATCAGAGGGCAGTGATGCCAAAAAAAGTTGAAAAACTATACTATGGTTGGCCTTCAGTGGAAACCACTGACTTGACCTGAATCTTTGTTCCCACAGTCAGTCAGACCCCGAAGGTACCAAGCTTGAAAAGAACATAATTGTGTCTTTTCTTGTGTGCCCCCTCTTACAAAAGCCATACCAATAATAAAAAAATAAGTTAACAAAAAAGCAAATCCCAACCATAACAAAAATGACTAAATCAAGTCTTTGCTGACTTCAGGTTCTCATATTGGTAAGGAGAATGGGTCACACCACGTAGCATACACATAGCATTGTATTACAATTCTGCTTTTAATTAGACATATCATCAGCATCTTTATGGACTAGATTTATTTTTTTACATATTAATCCCTTTAAAAATAGACTGAATAATTAAAACACAGATACATTGATATTATTTGTGCCAGTTTTCTCTTACCTCATATAGTAGCACCCTTCTGCTGCAATAGAAAACTGTAATTGTTGGTTAGCATCAGTGTCAGGTTAAAATAACTCAGCGCCATATTCTTATTTATGAATCACAATAATAATATCATTTAAAATATTCCTTTTCCTCTGGAGGGGGAAATAATCTACTGTAACATTAAGCCTATAAGCACTACTCTCCTTCTAAGAGTGTTGATTCATGGCCTGTCTTTTTTCTCAATATTAAACTACTCTAATTCTCCTTTAACTGGTCTCCCCACTGGGCAAATTTAACCTCCAAATAGTATAAAACTCTGCAGCGCATCTTCCCATTTGAAACTAGCTCAATCTCCATATCTTCTCTTCACTGGCAGAATTTACCTTGCCTTGCAGGAAAGCTCCACGGTGATTTGCAAATGGGGCTGCTCAGTCTTTGGTAGGTTCTGAAGTCTGGCTTTTTACTTCCTCCGGGGTCAGTAGATAACACCTACTCCAAGCTCTCACACCAAGGACCTCGTGAGAACTTGGCATTAATCAGGCAGGCTCTAGGGTGAAGGCTTTGGCATTTGTTGTACTGACACTTGGAATATTTATCTTTTAGCTAGGGAATATTTGACAGTCTATTTTTCAGGTTCAAATGAGATGAGAGACTTTTTTTTTTTCCAGTTTAGCTTAAAGTATGCTACTTAAAAGGGGACCTAACTAGTTTTTCTTTCTCATCCTCCCTTCCTCCCTCCCCGCCCCCCTCTTCCTTAGCTAAGAGATTCCATGGGAAAATAAAATTTAAGATATGTACTTGAATTAAATAGTATACCAACTAGAACCTTGTTCCAAATTTCGTGGGCTGTTGAGGGTGATATTCCAAATTCTACCTGAACAGAGTTGTAGTGGTTGGTGAGTATATTTTAGTACTGGGGATAAAAAAGGATGAAATCCTCATGAAAAAAGCTAGCAGAAAAAAGTCAACAATTCTATCTGTGAAAAAAATGTATATCATAACATGGAGAAAGACACTTCCTTCCTTTCTCCTTTCCCTGTGATTGCTCTCTGATTTCTGGGATTCTAAATACCATTCCTAAGATCCAAATGAAGGGTTATTCCCACCATAGAGAGTTCACATCTTCCCTTCTCAGTGAAACATTCTCCATTGAACCTATTCCTCCCTCCAACCTTCTTCCTCCTTCCAGGGAAGCACTCGGCTCACTCCTTTTCACAATATCCTTTAGAACATGCAGCTCCTCTATTCAGTTTCTTATCATGAGCACTGGCCTATAAGTGTTTGGAGAATTAGAACCCAGACTTCTTCATCTTCTAAGACCAAGTACCTGCTACAGGGTTAAAAATGTTTTTGCTGATTGCTAAGTCAATAAATGCTCATAGAAAGTTGAATGGGTACAGCTTTTGGAGTGTAGATTGAGGGGCTCGGATTGATCAGGATGGGGAGAAGAAACTGGTTCGAAGATTTGCATGCATTCCTGAGGAGCAGAGGGGAGTCTGGGGGTTGCCCTGAGTGTTACATGGGGTTCTCTAGAGAAAGAAAACAAATATAGTTTATATGTATAGGTTATAAAACTGGGAGTCAGATGTTCGGCTGGAGACTTCTCCTTACTCATCAGTTTCCGGTGCTAGTGAATCCAAGATTGGCAGGAGGAGGACAGAATAATAACAAAGAGGCAAATGCATCCAAGTTTAACAGGTAAGGTGGCAGGTTGCTGCTGACACCCAGGACAGGCAAGCAATATATAGTAAGGTCATTGGCTCAAGTTCATAGCAAGGTCTAGACTTGGCCTTGTCCACAGCGACACGTAAATGGTGGATGATGAATTAAAGGACCCAAACAGAGGTAGTGGATTCAAATAATAATGTTGACAAAGAATATTGAAAGTTTTTTGTGGACTGCCATTGAACCCACCAGTTTGCCTTAGGAGAAGTACAGGCCACATGCTCCTTAGAACCCAAGCATGGAGATGCATTACCTCATGTATCTGTGCCCGTGAGAGACCAGTTCTTGGAAAAGTGCAGGGTCTGTAAGTTGATATGGTGACTTCCACAAAGGCTCACCACAATCATCATGAGAATGGAGCAGTTCTGGGCAGTGTTGGAACCAACCCGATGACACCTAAGAACAACAACATGGTGGGGGGGTTGAAATTAGGGTAAACTCATGGTGAGCAGTTGTGTTTATCCATAGCTGCTTAGCATAGCGGTTCTCAACCTGTGGCTTGTGACTCTTTTAGCCCAATTCATAAAAGTAGCCAAGTGACAGTTAATGCAGCAGCAACGAAAGCAATTATATGATTGTGTGTGTGTGTGTGTGTGTGTCACACCATGAAGAACTGTATGAAAGGGTCATGGCCTTAGGAATGTTGAGAACGGGGACAATGGACACCATCAGAGGTTTGAAGTGTTTCAGAAGGAATGGAAAAGTGAACAAAATGCATTCATGTTTTCTTCCATTGAAGGTAAAGATTTTGTTGTATGAGAAGCAGCCTTCGTACTGCACATTTCCAGTTGAGTGATACAGGAAGCAAAGATGGTATTCCTCCCTGTCATCCTAGAAATAAATAAGGATATACACAGTTTCTTTTAAAATCATGACATATGGAAGGTTAGCATTAGCATGCAACATTATCAAGAAAGTGGGGGTGGGGGAAGCATTTACTATCTGCCTCTTTGTTTGGGGGTTCCGCAAGTTATATTCAGTTCCTATTACCACATCAGAGTTCTTTCCATTCAGAGTGCCAAACCAATATAAACCAGGAAACATCTATAAACCTAGTGGTTGCTGAAAGTGGAGAGATGCTCCTTGTGTCTTCTCTGTACTGTGTTCCTAAGGTCACTTTCCTTCACGTTGAAGCAGAGGATGCACTGGCCACACAGCAAATGGGAGTCTCAGCAGCCTACATGCAGTGCAAGGAAACTGTGACCCCGTCATCTGCACGGATGTCTATAAAGTCTGCTGATGGTCTTCCTGGGTTTTTGGCTTTGGGGAGGAATTTCTGAAAGTCATGAAACCAGGTCAAGTAGAATAGGTCTCAGAAGCAAGTAGTGGGAGGGATTCCCAGAGGTAGTCAGAGGATGATCTGAGAGCAGTCCCAGATAGGCATCTAATTTGGAAAATGAGGCACTGCAGGAGGAGAGTCTGAAGCCTGATGAACTTCTTCCTTTCAGTGCCACTGAGGAGTGACTTCACATGGGAAATGCTACAGAAATATCTGACCCTTGAAACCCAAACTGTTAACTCAGCAACAGCAAGACCCCAGATGCAGTAGGAGAGGGGGCAAAGATAGTCAGACATGAAGATAGGGAAATAAACTCCGGAAGTGAAACTGGGTTGTTAAGACTGAATCATCCACATACGTTACTTGGCACAGTCCTAGGATGGACCGACATGGAATAATTCTTGATTGCTTCAGACTGAAATGAATGTGGGACTGCAAGAGGATACACATTTAAAATAAAAATCTGTGGCTCCATATGGCCATCACTTCCATGTTTTCAGACAGATGCAGAGAATTAGAAAAGAAATAGGTAGATTTGTTGTGTTTAAAAGCGCATGGATTCTACTGGATATTTGTCAGTCATTTGTTGGGTGTCAAGCATAATGGATAGAAGTTCGTTTCATCCTCACAGCTCTACAGGCAGATTTGATTATTATGCCATGTAATAGATGAGCCCCCCGCCCCCGGGCCTGGGAGATGGACTGTTTACATGCAATACAGCTTATACCTGGGGAAGGTGTAATTCAGTTCCAAGGAATCGTGCTCCTTCATCCATGCTCATGCCCACGCTCCGAACTGCACACCATTTCCATATTGCAGTTGCAAATATTGCACAAGCATCCTTGAAATTAGGAGCTTAGTGTTTTCTTTTTTTGAAATAGAATTCCACTGTTATGTGAGTTAGGTGCCTCCACATTTAGCAAATCGTTAGACTTTGTAGGCTGTTAGATATAAGCCTCCTGTGATCACCATCTATCAGAAAACGACCTTCTGAAATGAACAGGCCCAAGGATATATTGACTTTGTAAACCTGAACGTTTATATGTGATTGATTTCATATGGAGACGAGTAAAAGTGAATGCCATCAGTTGCTTCCTGTATCGTCAGTAATCTTTAAACATGTACCATGTTCTCTGAAGGACCAGTTTTAGAAGCTGGGGACCACTAAACCACAACAAACAAATAAACAAAAAACCTGTTACTGATGAGTTGAGCCTGACGTATACTAACCCTATTGAATGGAGCGAGCATGCCAAAGAGACTGTCTGTCTTTGCAGAAATATGCTGCCACATTTTTCTCCCAGAGCGGCTGGTGGATTTGAACCACTGGCATTTCTGGGTACAGTCAGGCATATTAACCCCTGCACCACCAGGGTTCCTCAGGGACTTCCACCAAACATTAATCATCATTGCACTTTAAAATAGGAGAAAAAAATGTAGCCAGCTAGACTGTCTTAGAAATAAAAAGCACTTATACTAATTTGATCTTTTGGGCTAATTTATTTTAGAATTCTCTGTGGTAACCTTAATCTCCAATAACTCATTTCAGGTGGCTTTGGATACCAAATGTATTTTCAGAGGCGTTTGATTGTAGCCCAGTGTGAATTCTCTATCTTTATTTAAATGCTAAATGTCACAAAATAGGCCACTTCACAAAGCAAAGAACATGTCTCATAGCTTTAAAAAATGCAAATAAAATGGTTGGTACCTATTAAGTTCCTGTTATTAATTTGTATTCTTTTGAGTGATTTAAAAAGTTAATCATTCATTTTAGTGTTTCAGATATTTCTACGCTATACTTCAGAATTTACAATCATTGTCTTGGGCATGTGGCTTAACTATGATATGTGTTTATTTTTGCAATGGTCTCATTTCTATATTTGTCTATTATGCCTAGTGAAGATCACTGAACAGAGAAAAGTCAGCCGTTGACTACGTCACTGAGATCACTCGGGGGCATTGGCAGCATCGAGGGCTAAAATTTCCCCACTTGCAAGTTTCAGTAACTGAGTAGACCATATTAATGTGGGACTGAGACTAGACTAAAATCTCTCCAGAGCCTGGAAAATTTCTAGTAATTAGGAGACTGGAAGTGCCGCCTCACATATCGCCCTTTATGACATAAGGTTGGAGGCAGCTGAGTATACTAAGTAACTCGTGCCTTTTCATTATCCCATAGAGTTATGTGCCATGAGAAGTTAGGTCCTGGCTAAAAAAAAAAAAGAATAATAATAAGAAGAAAAAAAGAAAAGATCCCTCCTAATGGGAACTTTGTATGATTCATTTATGTTTGTATCTGGGCATAGTCAATCTGCTCACAACATAGCTTGTGATGTTTGTTTTTGTTTTCTTTCTCCTGGTGTTGGGTGGGCTATTATGCTTAGAAAAATACCTCCCATCCATGGGCGTGTCTTGAAACATGCTATTGTTAGCTTCTGTTGAGGCCTGGAATGAAACATTGCTCCGTGTGTCAACTGCCTGGCTGACATGGACTAGAAACTTGTCATCCAGAAGATTTTCAGACTGATTTTTCAGAACACATGGCTGGGAATTTTCTTCCTAGTTCCTCTTAGCCTGGAAAGCTGTCCGGCATCATAGCAATCCACCAACTTCTACTGACAGGCAGGGGTTGGCTATGCATAAAGTTCGACAATTGGACCTAGACATTTTGCATGGAAGGAACCACCATCACACCACAATGACCGGTCTACAGGAATCCCAAATCAAACCAACACAATGCCACTGAGTTGATTCTAACAGCTGGTCACTCAATAGCACCCAGAAATTCTGCCCCTGTGGGTTTCTGAAACAATACTCTTTACTTCAAAGAGCAGAAAAGTCTCACCTCTCTCCTGTGGAGTTACTGGTGGTTTCGCACTTTTATCTCTGTGGTCAATAGTCCAACTTGTAACCCAATATGTCTCCAGGGAAGA
>PVJH01001810.1:80780-191776 GCA_004026705.1 Nesogale talazaci | reverse complement strand
ATAACAGAAAAATGGGTGAAGGGTGACAGAGGATGTTGTAAGATATGAAAATAATAATCTTTAACTTATCAAGAGTTCATGGGGGGGGGAGGGGGGGTAAAATGAAGGAGCTGGTAGCAAGGGCTCAAGTAGAAAGAAAATGCTTTGAAAATGATGGCAGCATATGTACAAATGTGTTTGACACAACGGATTGTGATAAGAGATGTAAGAGCCCTCAGTAAAAGTGTTTAATTCTTAAAAAAAAAAAGGATGCTGGTGGTACAGTGGGTTGTACATTGAGCTGCTAATTGCAAAGTCAGAAGTTCAAAACCACCAGCTCCTCTGCAGGAGAAAAATTTATAGTCTTGGAAAACCAAAAGGAACAACTCTACTTTGACCTACATGGTCACTGTGAGTCAAAATTATACATATTGAAATTGTTAAATAACATATGTTTAGCTGTGTATATTTTCAAACCAGTAACATGGACTTTTTAATACTTTAGAATAAAACAAATATAATATATATATATTAGACCTTTGTAATTAATGGACCCAACTATAATCTACACAGAACAAATCAAATTACATAATGAGGAAAATCTGAAAACAAGCTGGATATTCGATGGTATTAACACATTTGCAGTTAAATCTTTCACATGTGATACTGTAATTAATAAAAACAAAGAAAACAGGCTTGTCATTATCTGTTTACACACTGTGTTGACAACTTGATGCTTTCCAGAGTAAAGAATCTCTTTTGTTCACCTAAGTGTATCAATGCTAGGATGATGCCTACTCCCCGGATAGGTTACATTATAAATGCTCTGTAATAGAAGGACTGACTGAATAAATGATGCATAAAAAATAGAACACATTTTATTATTTTTCTTTGAAAAATACACTAAAGTATAGATAAAATTATGTCTGAACTTGGCTCTGAAACAATACTAATATGAAAAACTGAAGAAAATAGAGATAAAATAAGATTGACTATATGAAGATAGTTATTAAAGTTAGATGATGGGTACATCAAAGATCAATATTGTTTTTTGTTTGTTTTTGCATCACTGCTCTCTGGTAGTTGTGGGAGCTACCCAGCGCTGCACCTAAGAGCTGCCACTGGATTTGAATCGCCAAGCCCGTGGGTCGCAGTCCTGCACTCAACCACTTACGCCACCAGGGCTCAGCCAATCAATATTCGATTTTTATATGTATTTTAAAAACACTAACAGTAAAGTATTTGGAATGATAAAAATAAGAGACGGGTTCTCTGGGTACAATAAACTTATTAGAAATGTTTGTTATATTTCTGGCTCCTTTCTCTCTTTCTTCAAGTAACATCTCTCACTTCACAGGGGAATTATTTGCCACAATTATAAATTACATATAATCCTGAAATAACTTGCCATCACCTTATGGAACATTTTCTGAATGCACAGGTTCACAATGTGTCAGAATCAACTATACATCAACTAATTATGAAAAAACTTATTACATCTATTCTCCTGTTTTGTTAGCATAAATATCAATAGGATTCATTAAAAACAGGAGAGTACATGCAATATAAGTTTTGATTTTTGTTTGTTTTTTTTGTTTGCTTGTTTTTTTGTTTTTTTGGGCATCACTGCTCTCCGGCGGTGGGAGTAGGAGGCCCAGCCTCACTGCTGGCATTGAACCTCCGTCCCAGTGGGCCGCAGTCCCGCGCACAACCACTACGCCACCGGGGCTCAGCCCAAAAGTTTTGATTTTTGATAAACTAAAAAAAAAAAAATCAGGTTTCTTTTTTCATTTATCAAAAATAAACAAATCCAACTGCAATAGTTTGTTTGTTTGTTTGTTTGTTTGTTTTGGGGGCGCATCACTACCCCCTGGTGGGAGTAGGAGGCCCAGCCTTGCTTCTGCGGAGTTGTTGCTGGATTTGAACCGCCAACCCTGTAGGCCGCAGTCCCGCACACAACCACCACTACGCCACTCGGGCTCAGCCACCAACTGCAATAGTTAAGGTTTATTGTGACAACATGGCCAATGAACACATTTGGGATTAATTGAAGTGCAGGGAGATAAATGGCTCCGCAAGCCTTGCCTGTCTGGTCTCTTGCTCTCTGATGGTTGGACCAGCTGCCTTAGCTAGTTCTTGCCTCAGCTGGCAATGCTCACTTCCTGCGAGATAATCCTGAGGAAAAGTCACATGGACCTATCCTAATGCACCCCTGGGTGCTGGAGAAGCCGCTTGGAGACTCCTGTCAACACTAAGATACTTAAATGCTCACTGATTCAGCTTTCCTCCAGCATTCAGCATCATTGCGTACTCTTTATAAGTTTGAGGAGGACTTTTGACTTTGTACCTCAATGTTGTAAATATGGACTAATGCCAGACTTATGGACTTGGACTGGACTGGGTTGGGAATGCTTAACATACAATTACCCTTTATTTAAAGCTCTCTCTTATAAAAAGAGTGTTTACGAATTGTTTTTCTAGTCTATCCAGACTAACAAACCAACCTTACTTCTTCAGCGACTGTAACTAGAGACTAAAGTAAATGCATTTGTTATCAAAACTAATATAACCAGTTAAAAGTAAACATGGAAAACAGTGTGCAAAAAAATTAAAATAGTCTGTGAAGTCAGGTAAGACTGGTTTTGTTCTCTAGCTCCATCCCTTGCGATACATTAGGATTAAAAAACAAAAGAAAAATTTTAAGATTATAATGTTTTTTACAAAGAATAATTAGTTGACGCTCTATAACGAGGCTTGTATAAATATATATTCCCATACTCATTCTACATGTCTAGAATTCTCTGGGGATATTATTGACTTAAGAGAAGAGGAGTATGGGACAGTGGCAGCCTAACATCCCCCAGATATCTACTGAAGAACAAAACTATATCCCATTCTTCACCCCATCCAAGTGTCATTTTTATTCTAATTGTTGCAGTAGAGAGAGGTAACGAAGAAGTGGGTGTGAAAAGAAAGCAGAGATTAGTTACATAATTAAGATGAGCACAGAAAGGGAAAAGAAATGAAGGAAATTAACTAAAAAACAAGTTTAACAAGCAGTGAGAGGAATATACAGCCAGTTCAAGTACTCAACTTCATCTCCTAAAGCAAAAAAAAAAAAAAAAAAATTAAATTTCATTTTGAATTTTATCTAGTAAATATCTGACTTGAGAGGAAAAGTGAGTATTCTATCCCAAATCATTTCTCAGAGAATATAAACAACTTTATAGAAATAAGAACATGTTTTAAATAAGCTTTAAATCAGGTCTAGCAATATTGTGGAACAGAAAAAAACTTTCACTTTATAAATCAAATTTTTTTCACATATAAAAATTTTCTCAATTCATATAGTTATGGCATAATCATTTCAACATCTAAATACTCAAATTCCAGAAGTTTATTTATACCTCTAATTGAAATAAAACATTTGGAAACTTTTTAACAAGTATCAAAAGTTAACATGAATTTCTTATTTGATCAATGCCTTAAAACTAGGTATGATAAGTTATTAGACTAAGTTTATAAAGGTAGAACATGTCTTAAATAAGTAGGGTTCTTCAAAGTAAATTTTACTATGTATCAAATTAATAATTTGACAATTAGAATATAGCTCTAAAATGATCACAGAAGGAAAAATACATGGTTCCACATAAAGTTATTTAACTATAATTCAGCTTAAGTACATTAAGTGGATAAGATGTCAGTCTATGTATAATTTTTGTTCTGTTAAATTAGGAATTAAGAAAAATAATCATGGAATAATTTATAAATGTTAATCATACTTCCACTAAGCTATTATGTACTCCTTGTATTCACTTTGAAATTTTCATAAAGTTACCCTATAAATCACTTAGCATATGGAAACAGTCTGTGCTTTCAAACATTAAATCTACATTTTTGGTCATTTAAATTTTAATCTAGGAAATAAGAGACAATGGCTTGCAAATGATTTTAAAGTAATTTCATACATCTGCTTTAACAAAAATCAACTTTGTGTTTTCAGTTATAAACTAAATTAATATAATTATAGTTACTTTAATATGGTTTCTTTAGAGACATGCCATATATACTCATGTAGAAGCTGAGCTTTTCCGTACATTTGTAATGCAATTTTTCGGTTTGTTTTTTTTTTCTGGCATCACTGCTCTCCGGTGGTGGGAGTAGGAGGCCCAGCCCCACTGCTGGAATTGAACCTCCGTCCCAGTGGGCCGCAGTCCTGCGCACAACCACTACACTACCGGGGCTCAGCCTGTAATGCAGTTTCTGTGGTAAAATTAGGTGCCTCGGCTGATATTCTGGTTGACTTATACTTGAGTATATAGGTATTTAAATTTTCTGATCTGTCAAGCAAATACTTGAAACTAGAAAATAACCAGAGACAATATATGTATTTTAGAGGTAATTAAAAGACACATGGCAATACTAAAATTTAAACAAGATAATTCATGAAAAGAATATATACACAATAAAACTGTCAAGTTATTAAAGAATTCAAAAGAATTATGCCATTTTTTTAGTACAGGCATACCTTAGAGATATTGTAGGTTTGATTCCATACCACTACAACAAAAAGACTATCACAATTTTTAAAAATCAAACATTCTTTTTGGTTTTCCACTGCATATAAAAGTTATGTTAACACTATATCGTAGTCTGTGAAAGGAGTTCTGGTAGGACAGTGGGTTTGAACCCACCAGGCACTCTTCAGGAGAAAGAGGAAGCTGCATACCTTCTTGTTTGCTGAAAATGAGGAAGTTATGAAGCAACTGCTGATGAACATCAAGGATTGCAGCCTTCAGTATGGGTTACAACGCACTGTAAAGACCCAAATCCTTACAACTGGATCATTACCTAACATTATGATAAATGAGTTAAAGGCTGAAGTTGCAAAGAACTTTGTCTTGCTTGGATCCACATCAATGCTCACGGAAGTAGCAGTCAAGAGATCAAAAATCTAAAATTGATGTGGGCCTTATTGTACAATTATCCATGATATGACTGAACTACTGAACAACATGAGAGGTAAGTTACTGCCAATGAAACTTGGGGGAAAATAAGACTTAACTCCAAAAACCAAAGAGAGAGAGAGAGACAGAGAGAGATAAAAGACATATTGCATTAGATAAATCTGTTGCACAGGACCTCTTTAGAATATTGAAGAACAAGGATGTTACTTTGAAGACTAAGGAGGATCTGACCCAAGCCATGGTATTCTCCATTGTCTCATGTGCATGTGAAAATTGGACACTGCATAAGGAAGACTTAAAAAGAATCAATGAATTTTAATTGTGGGGCTGGAAAAGACTATTGAGCCCCGGTGGCGTAAATGGTTGAGTGTGTGACTGCGGCCCACGAGCTTAGCAGTTCAAATCCAGCAATGGCTCTCAGGAGCAACGCTGGGTAGCTCCCACGACCACCAGAGGGCAGTGATGCCCTCCCCACCATCCCCCCCCCCCCCAAAAAAAAAAAAGAAAGTACCATGGACTGCTAAAAGCAAAAACTGATCTACTCTGGAAGAAGTAAGGCCAGAATGCTCCTTACAGGGAAGGATCAGAAGACATTGCCATGTTTGCCTTTGGACATGTTGTCATGAGAGACCAGTCCCAGGAGAAGACCATCAGGCTTAGTAAAGTGGAGGGGCATTGAAAAAGAGGAAGGCCCTCAATGAAATGGAATGACACACTGGTCTATCAGTGGGCTCTGACATAGAAATATAATTATGAGTCTTGCAATGCTTCATTCTGTTGTGCATAGGGTCACTATGGGTCAGAGCCTAACTCAATGGCACTTAATTCCTGTTAAAACAATTCCTGTTTAAGATTCAGAAGCAGAAATTCTGTTCTATACCACAGGACTGCTTTGAGTTGGAGTTGACTCAACGGTAGTTAGGTTTGTTTTTGTTTGTTGGTAGTCTATGAAGCATGTAACTGCAATAGGAAAAAATTTGAAATTTAAGAATTATTAAAGTGTGATAGACATGAAGTGAGCACAGGCTGTTAGAAAAATGGTGCCAATAGACTTTCTTGATACAGGACTGCCACAAATTTTCAATTTGTAAAAAACACAGCCTCTGCAGAAGCACTATAAATTGAAGTATGCCTGTACTTTCTTCAGTAGGAGAAGAGTTTCTTTTTTTGTTGTTTTTGTTTTTAGTTTTGTTGTTGTTGGTTTTTTGGGGAAGGCATCACTGCCCTCTGGTGGTTGGAGTAGGAGGCCCAGGCTTGCTCCTGGAGAGCTACTGCTGGATTTGAACCTCCAACTCCGTGGATCACAGTCCCGCGCACAACCACACCACCACCAGGGCTCAGCCTGAAGAATTTCTTTAATATTATCATCTCCAAACTCTAAAGGGTTTTATAATCTCTACTGGAATTTTTTTAATGCATCTTATTGTTTATTCCTTTTGAACTTTAAGCAAATATTTACTGCATTTAAAATAAAATCCTAAACACAAAAGTAGCCAATAAAACCATTAAGTTCACGGAAAAGTGGAATTAAAAGTTAATGAAACTTTTGCATGAACTTTTTGAAGCCCCCTCCTCTAACCAGGTTAATCTCATTCTTGGGTTAAACTATGTAACCACAGCTTACACTTTGCAATTACCATCATTTCATAACTTGAGATATGGCCTCAAGGTAAGTTTCATCACATTTTTCTGGAAATTTTAAGTTTGGCACACAAATGGTAGACCTTCTGACCCGCAAAAAAATTAATTTAAACTGATAAAGCCAACTAATCATATCTAATCAACTAATCATATCTCATGTCTATAATGAAAATTTAATTCTACTATAACACATTTTATATCCTTAAATCTTCAGAAATATGATTAGGTTAGTTAAGACAAATACATGGACTATCAATGGTGAGATATTAAAAAAGATGGCTTACCATCAAAAGTATTATTCTTAATATTTTCTACAATAAAAGGAGGTAAAGTAAAACTTACCTCAGACGATTTACTAATGTGCTCTGTAAAAAAGGGAAAAAGGTAAAACTTCATTGACAGAAATCAAGACAAATTTTTTTCAACATAATAAAGTAACTGAAATTTCAAAATTACAATAGGAGTTTTAGAAATCACCTAAGCATTTTCTAGGACTCAAAACCAATTTACTTTTCACGAGGTACAATGCTAAAAATCTAATACTAATTTGCTCAGCCTAGGAAAGCGGTACTATTCAATTTTAAACATTTGAATTCCATATTATGATGGATTGAATTATGTCCTTCCAAAACATGCATCAATTTGGCGGGGTCATTGATTCTCAGAGGTGTGGCACCTATGTAGTAATCTACTAGTCTTCCATGCAGTGATCCGATGCAATCAGCCAATCCGCTGAGAGGATGTTGGACTGCAGTGCTTGGTCCTATTGCACTGGATAGCTAATGGCAAGGTTCACAGCTGGAAATCACCAGCTGCTCTGCGGGAGAAAGCTGAGTCTTTCTACTGCAGTCAGTAGTTACAGCCGTGGGAACGCACAGGGCCAGTACTACTCTGCCCTACAAGGTCTCTATATAAAGCGAACTGATTTGATGGCCTTGAGTATATGGACAGTAACAACTTTTATCTTAAATGAGCTAAAAGGAGAGACAAACAGAGAAAGAGGGATCAGACTACTATCAAGAAAGAAGAGGGGGCTGAGCCCCGGTGGCCTAAGTGGTTGAGTGTGGAACTGCAGCCCGCGGCGGGCTTGGTGGTTCAAATCCAGCAGCGGCTGAGTAGCGCCCACAACCACCAGAGGCAGTGATGCCCACAAAAAAAAAAGAAAGAAGAGGTAGGAGTAGTGTGTGTTCTTAAGCCCAGAGGTAGGAATAGAGTATGTCCTTAAATCCTACAATGAGAATTTCCTAGACCTAGGGGGTGACTAGTGCCAAAACACATGATGATCTCTAAAGAATGGCAGAGTCATAGACTTTGAAGGGATACAAAGACTTTCCTTCAGAGCTAACTAAAAAAATTAACATTTTCTTCTTAGGGCTGGCTAAGTTTCTAGCCTCCTAGACAGAGAAAACCTAAATTTGCTTGCTAAAGCCTCCCATTTGTAATATTTGTTATACTAGATAATTAATATGGAATATTTAGTTTTTGAGTTTCCATAATTTGGAGGAATAGAAGGTAGGGGGGAGGCAAATGTCTAAAATACACAGAAAATGTGAAAACTACTTTGTGACTATAACAGTATTTTGTATCCTTCAAGTTTTAAAAATGTGTACTGTAGTGACTTAAAAATGTATAGTGAAAAAAATGTAGTGCAGTGATTTAGAAATGTAATGCAAATTTATAGGAAAAAAGAACCCATAATAAATATATCTAGACAAAATAAATCACTAATTTAGCAAGTCTTTTCCAGACTTAATAAACATTTCTAGAAAGTGACTACTAACAATAGGATGAAAAAAATAAAGGAATCTACACATATCTAAGGATGACCAAATTATGCACAGGGAACAAGTATTATTTAATTTGGAGATGATGGGCTGAGCCCTGGTGGCATAGTGGTTGTGTGTGGGACTGTGGCCCACTGGGACGGAGGTTCAATTCCAGCAGTGGGGCTGGCCCTCCTACTCCCACCACCTGAGAGCAGTGATGCCCCCAAAAATAATAATAATAATAATAATAATTTGGAGATAAGGGCATCTACTGCCTCTTGTACAGCAGAAATTTCCCACGCATAAAGAATACCATATATACTCGAGTATAAGCTCACCCAAATATCTACCAAGGTGCCTAATTTTACCACAAAAAACATTAAAAATGTGCTGAAAAACTCAGCTTATACTTGAGTATAAATGGTAAAAACAATGCCAAAATCATAAATTGTATAGCTTTCTTTTAATTGTTTCTAACTGATGTCTTTCTCGTGATACGGCACTTAATAAGTTAAACATACGAAAAACAGTTCTTAAGAGGATTCTTTCCATGTTTATTTCTGCCTGATTTTTTGTTTTTTTTTGGGGGGGGGGGGAATCACTGCCCTTTGGTGGTTGTGGGAGCTACCCAGCCTTGCTCCTAGAGAGCCGCTGCTAGATTTGAATAGCCAAGCCCGTGAGCCACAGTCCCGCATTTAACCACTATGCCACCAGGGCTCAGTCCCTCTGCCTGATCTTTAATGAAATATTTTTCTTATATAAAATCTGAAAAAAATTTTTTCATATGCATGTATTCTTTTAACTGCATAGCAACTTACCCAGAGAGACCTATTATAGGAGAAACCTTACTGATTCTCAAAGGAAAGCAATGTAACTATCTATACATATTCCTTGTTTTTGAAAAAGGCCCATTTCTGAAAACAATATAGTATTTAAGAGTTTTTATTGGCAATTAACAATTACAGAACAAACGTCTAATGTTTTTTTTTTTTTTTGGTTTTTTGGGCATCACTGCCCTCAGGTGGTGGGAGCAGGAGGCCCAGCCTTTGCTCCGTGGAGCTGGAATCGAACCTCCATCCCAGTGGGCCGCAGTCCCGCGCACAACCACTACACCACCGGGGCTCAGCCCCAAATGTCTAATGTTTTAAAGGCTAAATTTATATTAATTAACTATGTTGCTTTGTCAAATTTATTTTCTTGCAGTTTAGGAGGCTAGAAGTCTGGTGCTGACACTAGGGTAAGGTTTCTTCATGTGGCTTGGCATCTTTCTTTCCCTGTGCTAAGCTTGTTTTAATCTCCTTTCTATCAAAAGAGATTGAATACACCATACACTAACCTTGCCTCATTAACATAATAAAAAATCATTTGCAAAACTTTATTCTAACTACAGGCCATTGAGAGTTTTTTTGAGGGGGAAACATAATTCAATTCATAATAATAATGTAATAAATTATAAAGACAGACCGAAGGTACATTATTATTATTATTATTATTATTTTTAAGGCATGTTTTCTTTTTTTTGTTTAAGACACTTTCTTTTTCAGGAAATAGTAAAACCCTTACACCTTTATTGTTTGACATGGTTACCACTATTTACAGGCGACAATTTAAATATAAATTAAAACAAAATATTCAATTACTCAGCTGCACTAGTCATTTTTCAATTGTTCAATAGTCATACATAAATAGTATCCTTCATATTGAATAGGACCAGGTGGATGATGATACTAGGAGCACAGAAAAATTATTTGATAGCACTGTGCTCCTAGTACCGTCACCACTGTGGTATTTCTATAGAGGGGAGCTCAAGATAAGTACTATACAATTTATGTTCAATTAAAAATACACCTGCTGTCACAAATTTGCATTCCAATTTTTAAGACTTAATTTGCAAGAAACTTGAAGAGGTTGCTCAACAGTCAATGAAATCTGAAGATAGTGCCTTGAGTGTGGGATCTGGGTGGCTTAGTGGCCACACTTGAAGCTGCTGACCTAGGCTGTTCTATAGGGGTCGCTAGGAGTTGGAATCAACTCGGCAGCAGTTAATAGTTCTCTTGTTAAGCCCCCGCCTAAGGTGGGCAAAATCCCTTCATATAAAAGGACAAGAACGCCTTTTAAGATAACTCAAAATCTACAAATGTCAATTTTAATTTCCAGTGAATTTTATAAAAAGGATAAATTCACAATACAAAAAGATAAATTCTTGAAGTTTATAGGTTTTAAATTAGTTATTTTAAAGCATTTAAATCCTTCATTGACTTTAGCCTATTTACAAATAAGCTTAGAATTTTTATATTCTTAAAAAATGGCAAGAAAACATACCTATTTTTAGATCTACTTACTATTAATTATACAGGTTACTTTTAACTTAATTATGTAGCAAATATAGATTTCTAGGGGGAAAAACGGCTCCTCTAGCATAATATAATACATATATTACCTTCAGATTGAAAATCTTTTAGTGATACTGTGAGAGGTTTGTCTTTTCCCTGATGATTCTTTCTTTTATCTTTTTTATTCATGCCCCTTGACTGAGTTGAAGCATATTCAGAATTTTCAAACTCCTAAAAGAAATTACCAAACAATAAGGTAGCTTAGTTTACATTAGTAACATCAACTCAACCCATCAACAGGCAGCATGTGTCTTAAACTTTGGTTAAGGATAAAAAGCAAGTTGTAAAGCATCAAACTTGAAGAATTCAAAGGATATGTTTATTTATATAATCAATATGTACCTTAAGCATTCCAATAAAAACAAAAATTTATAACCTTTGCCTGTAAGCATCAAACTTGAAGAATTCAAAGGATATGTTTATTTATATAATCAATATGTACCTTAAGCATTCCAATAAAAACAAAAATTTATAACCTTTGCCTGTAATACTCTCCTTGTGGTCACCTTTTTCTTCTGCTTTTCAAAACCACACTAAGACAATGATCCACAGTCAATTTCCTCTCTGAATTCATTTCTCATTCTACTTAAATCTGGATTGTGTCATTCTGTTACTAAGATCAACCTCTTTCTAATTGCCAGATTCAATAGATATTTTAAAGCATCACTTGATTTTTTTCATCCATTCTGACTAGATTTATGTCTACCTCAGACTTGGCTTCTGCAGTCTTCTTAAAAATGTAACTGCTGTTAACAATTATTCATCTTTTAATCTATTTTTCTTTATATTTAATATTCTTCATATGCCAAGTTTAATCTGTATATTGATGATTTCTGTATATACAGACAACTCACCTGGAGTATTCAATAAGCTGCTCTGCCATCCTCACTTAATTCTACAGTAATTATCTATGTAATGCCACTATTATTTAGACGCCTTCACTAAAAATTTCAGTCACCTTGCTTATTCTTACTAGTTTTTCCCCTTTTGATTAGATTATATACTTCTATGGTATCTTCTATAATAAGAGTCTTCAAAAAGCTCATGGAAACATTCTGTTATCTTTTAACTCCCATTTTTTCCACTGATTATTTTGGAACTCCTTTGTATTCTCTTTTTTTTTAATAATTTCACTATCTTCTTTGTTTAGACAGTGCCCCAGTATTTAACCTTCTCAATCCATCTTCAACACACAGGTTTCTACAGCACAAGTTTCTAAAATAAAAAATAAAAAAATCCAAACCAATCTAAAAGCTAAAAATATTCAATAGCTCTCTGACAAGATGACTAAAACTCAATCTCTGCTCTGGTATGTGAGGTTCTTTACAGTCTATCCTTCTGATCATCGACTCCAGTGACTCTCGTTCCTAAATTACAGTTTTTCAAATATACTATACTCCTATATGAATATGTCTTGAACACTTGCTAGTCCTTGCTTAACAAGGTCTACTTTTCTATTTTTTACCTCGTGAACTTCTAACTGATTAAGGGTATTTAAAAAGCCTTTCCCCAAATTTCACGACCATCAAAGCACATAAAATTCTTATAGCTTTCTGCATTCTCACCTGAAGAGAATAGACAATAGACAATTATATGTGTCTCCCTCCATCCATCTGATAGATTCATGCCTTTATTTTTGTTTCCTGTGTACCTAACACATTTTGTCTACTCAAAACATATTTGATGAGTGATGGAACATAATGGAAAATGCCATCCCAAACTTTAATACTCAATTACAAAATTCTTTAAATTGAAAGATAATAATTTTATTGAAATATTGACTTATAATTGAGTAACTACATCAAACTAACTATAATATACAAGGGATATTCAATTTGCTGAGTCTTTATTGCCTGATAAAATCAGAATTTTGTGGTATTAGGACAATAAATGTGTCAGGAAAACTGACCAGGAACATATACACAGGGGCCTCATTTATCACAATCAATACCTCCACCCACTGTGTCAGTCACATTTGTACATCTGTTGCCATTATCATTTTCAAAATATTTTTTTCTACTTGAGTCCTTGGTATCAGCTTTTTCCCCTCCTTCAATCCCTTATGAACCCTTGATAATTTATAAGTTGCTATTTTTTCTTGTCTTACATTGACCGATGTCTCCCTTCACCCACTTTTCTGTTGTAAATCTCCCTGGGAAGGGTTATTGGCAGATCATTGTGATCGGTTCCCCCTTCTTCCCGCATCTTCTTCTCCTACTGACAAGGCTACTCTCAATATTGGTCCTAAGTGGTTTATCTGTCCTGGATTTCCTGTGTTTCCAGGAGCATATCTTTTAAACTAATATTTTCAGTGAGAATTTATGCAGAAAATTAGGTCTCCTTGTCACAATTTCTACAAAAATTATTCAGTCACTTTGGTTACCTTTTTTCACAATGGGTCAGTTCTCTCATTTTTGTTCCACTTCCATTTCTTCTGGGTTTTTTTATTTTTTATTTTTTGGGCGGGGGGGTATCACTGCCTTCCGGTGGTGGGAGTAGGAGGCCCAGCCTTTGCTCCTGTGGAGCCGCTGCTGGAACTGAACCTCCATCCCAGTGGGCCACAGTCCCGCACACAACCACTATGCCACCGGGGCTAAGCCCCGTTTTCTTTTTTAGTAATATATTATTTGTGGAGAATACATTCAGCAAAAACATATACCAATTCACATGTCTACAAGTACACTGTTTATTCTCCAAGAAGTTCCACGATTTTCTTTTTGTGAATTGCTCCTTCTCGACACTGACATAAACCATAAACCCAATGCCTTCTAAGGGGTCATCTAATCTTTTTAGTTGCTCTGTTAATTTCATCCTATAGACATAAATTTCAAAAGGGCATAATGCTCAAAGTAGACATTCTCTATTAGTTAAGCTAAACTATTATTTGGTTTAAGAACTTCAGAGGATATTTCTGACCTTAGTTGTTTAATATCATCTCAAGACAATAGTCCTAAAGGTTCATCCAGCATCCAAGGCTCCATAAAACTCTGGAGCACATGAGAATTTGAAATGCTCTTCTAGATTTTCCCTCTTCTGAGTAGGTTACCTCTATACTATCTGATCAAAATAGTAATGGGAAGTAGCTGTTCATGGAGGCAATATGTCACAGATTCCATTTTTTCCCCCCATTCCAATTCTCTTCCCTCTGTTGAGGGTACATTTAATCAATTTCAATTACTCTTCCTTTATAGATAACAGCTTAAGTCTTTTAACTTGATCACCTAGGTACATTTAACATGTCGTTATTCTAATGTAATAATGATTTGTTACATTTTATATATTTGCAAAAGTTTTTCAATATAACTGAAAGTCCATTTATAATCTCAATATAATTTTTTTTAATTATCAAAGGCTCATAAGGGAGAGAGGGTGGGGGAGGGGGGAAATGAGCTGATACCAAGGGCACAGATAGAAAGTTTTGAAAATGATGGCAACATATGTATAAATGTTCTTGATACAGTGGAGATATGGATTGTTTTAAGATCTTTAAGAGGCCCGAATAAAATGACTTAAAAAAAAAAAAGAAACATGAATGTGGAAAATGAAACTAATATATATACACATATTCCTCATTTCTCAACTACCTATTATCTGATATTTTACATTTATAAAATAGTAAAAAAAAAACCTATCATCTGACTGTTCTGTGTAGGAACAGTGTACATCTTGCAGCAATGAACAGCAAGGTGTGAGACAGATTCATGCTGTTTATGAAGGATTACAGTTATGTATCAGATTGGATGGACAACATCCTCAGTGGTTTGGCAGTTATAGAATGATGTGGTTTGGCAGTTATATAAGACTAATTCTTTATTTTTTTATTTGATGTGGTCATTCCACAATTTTTAAAATAAATCATTTTATTGGGGACTCGTCCAACTCTTCTCTTTTCATAATCCATACATACATCATTAAGCACATTTGTTGCCATCATTTCTCAAAACATTTTCTTTCAACTTGGGCCCTTAGTATCAACTCATTTTCCTCCTCCCTCCCCTCCCTCTCTAACAAACAAACCCTTGATAATTTATAAATTAATATTAGTCTTTTGTTTTACACTTTCTGATGTCTCCCTTCACCCTCTTTTCTGCTGTCCATCCCCCAGTGAGGGGTTATATGTCATTGTAATTTGTTCCCCCTTTCTCCCCCACCTTCCCCTTACCCTCCTGGTATCTCTACTTTCATTATTGGTCCTGAGCACATACCAAGGGCTCAAGTAGAAATAAAATGTTTTGAGAATGATGATGGCAACAAATGTACAAAAGCACTTGACATACAATGGATATATGTATGGATTGTGACAAGAGTTGTATGAGCCCCCAATGACATGATTTAAAAAAGAAGATATGGGTAGAGTTTAGCCTGTCCATCAGGTTGCAGCTTGATGACCTGCTCTGAAAGTACAGCTGAGATAAATGCCTCTTTGGAAGCCAGTCCAGCCCACACCCAACTCTGCCTCCACCTTGGTGTTGACGAGCATTATGTGACCTAGCCAGTCCTGTGATATGGCCACCTCCACTGAATCCATACTACTCTACACCCACTGGCCTATGACCTTCCTACAGTCTGCATAATTGCATGTCGCTTCATGAATCTGAGGGACTTATACCCTAGTATAAGACTTATAGATTTGAGTTGGACTGGACTGGGATGATTTATTGATGTAATTACCTCTTGATATCTCTTTCTTATACATACATGACTGTCTCTGGATTTGTTGAGAGAGAGAGAGAGAGAAACTGCATCTTCACCCACCAAGCCCCAAGGACAACATTCCTGCTCGGAGTAGCCAAGGCAGAGAGGAACATAGGGCAGTCCCACCAAAAGACACAACATCTCCTCACTAATCCCAGGGGACAGAAATGGAGGTAGTGTGGGATTGTGCCTGGTTGATACACACACACACACACACACACACACGAGAAACACTAAGAGAATACAACAGAACAAGGGGAGCAAAGAAAGGTCCCTGACGAATTCCGTCCCTTCATTGACCTAAAGTGCTCCAGGGAACAGCAATGGACACAGTATGGGAATTGTGCCTGGTCTGAAATGACACCCCATCACACACACCGGGGCAAAACACAAAGGGAGCACAACAGAGCTGCATGGGGAGCAAGGCAATGATATCCCCAATGAGGGGCTGAGCCCCGGTGGCGTAGTGGTTGTGCGCGGGACTGCGGCCCACTGGCATGGAGGTTCGATTCCAGCTCCACAGAGCAAAGGCTGGACCTCCTACTCCCACCACCCGAGGGCAGTGATGCCCCCCCCAAAAAAAGAAAAAAGTAAAGGATAACCCCGATGAATCCGAAAACAGACTGGAGGGCAGGGTTTGGCACCACATCAGGCTCAATCACAAAACATAATAAGGGTCAGCAGATACAACTGGAACTATTTATAGGACCCTTGGAGGGGTCTTTTTATTTCCTCCATGCTTATATAAGATAGGCAAAGAAAACAAACCTGAGGAGAAAACAATAGGACTGACAGTTCCAGGGGGACAGGCAAGAGGGGAAACGGAGAGGGGAGTCAACAAACCCAGGGACAAGGGAACAAAAAGAGATATAAGGTATCAGCATCACAGATCCATGGAGGGGTGGAGGGTAAGCTCAAAGCCAATCCGTAGGTTAGCGGTCTTCAAACTATGGCTCACGGGCCACATGCGGCCCACCGAGGACACTTATCCAGCCCGCCGGGTGCTTTTGCCACCGCTGTTGTCCTGCTTAGTAGCCAGCTCACCCTGGCCCACAGTGAATTTGTTCATAGTTGTTGTGTTGCATTTTTTAAACTATAGTTTGGCCCTCCAACGGTCTGAGGGACCGTTTTAAAAGATTGAGGGTCCCTGCTGTAGGCAATTGGACATCCTCTTATAGAAGGGTCATGGGGAAAAGATGGGTCAGTCAGGGTGCAGTATAGCACCAATGAAACATACAACTTTGTTCTAGTACTTTAATGCTTCCTCGCCCCCATTATCATGACCCCAATTCTACCTTACCAATCTAGCTAGATCAGAGGATGCACATGGGTACAGATAAGAGCTGGAAACACAGGGAATGCAGGACAGATAAACTCCTTGGGACCAATATTGAGCCATACTAGGAGGGGAAGGTGGGGGAAGAAAGGGGGAACAGATTAAAATGACGTAGTTATAACCCCCTCCCAGGGGGATGGACAACAAATGGCAGGGGGGGGGGGGTTGGTGGTAAAGGGAGGCATCGAACAATGCAAGACATGAAAAAATAATTTGTAAACTATCAAGAGTTCATGAGGGAGGGGGATGGAGGGGAAAATGAGGACTGATATCAAGGGTTCTAGTAAAATGATGATGGCAACAAATGTATGAATGTCTTGACAAAGTGGATGTATGGATAGATTGTGATAAGAGTTGTAGAAGCCCCCCAAAAATGATTTTTTAAAAAAGAAAATGATGGCAACAAATGTATAAATGTGCTTGACAAATGGATGGATGTATGGATTGTGATAAGAACTGTATAAGACTTCAATAAAATTATTTAAATTTTAAAAGAATCGATAGAGATGAGGGTGTAGAATGCCTGATGAGGTTTGATCAAGGGCAATGTAACCAAGAGCAATTACTGAGAGCTGAATGAAGGTCAAACATGATAAGGGGAGAAGAGGAAAGTAAAAGGAAATAAAGGAAAGAACTAGAAGGCAGAAGACATTTATAGAGATATAAAAATAGCCCCCAATAAAATGATTTATTTAAAAAAAAGGAGGGGGAAAGAGGAACTTGTACCAAGGGCTCAAGTAGAAAATATTTGGAAACGAGGATGGCAACAAGTGTATAAGGCCTGATACAAATGGTGTATGGAATGTTATAAGAACTGTAAGAGCCCCCAATAAAATCATTTTAAAAATAGGCAAGTATGTAAGTATATTAATATATAATAATAGGAATAATATATAACAATAGTTCTATGTACATATATTTCTACATGAAATATTAAGGAATCACATGGACATTGGGTCTCTACTCAAGTACTCCCTCAATGCAAGAACACCATTTTAATAACCTGCCATTCTGTATTACTCACCTTCCTGACAAGATCACTTAAGAGAAAACGGGTACATAAGCAAGTGTGAAGAAAGATGATGGTGCCTGGCTATTGAAAGATATAGTCTGGAGTCCTAAAGACTTGAAATTATATGTCCATCTGGCAGGAGAGCAAAAAAGTCCATATGAAAGAAGTCCACCAGCCTGTGTGACCACGAGGTGTTGACAGGATCAGGTATCAGGCACCAGAAGAGCCAAAACAAACCACCACATTGATGCGAATGAATGGAATCATAGCGAAGACCCATTGCCCATCTGTAGACAATCGGACATCCACTCACAGAAGGGTCACAAAAGAGGGACGAGTCAGCTGGGTGCAGCATAGCACTGACAAAACACACAATATTCCTCTAGCTCCTTAAGGTTTCCCCCCACTATCATGACACTAGTTTTACCTTACAAAACCGGCTAGACTGGATCATGTACGTTACACAGTGAACAGCTCTGGACACATGGACTCCAGAACAGACCACTCCCCCATCACAGAAACAGTAATGACAGTAGTGATACCATGAGAGTAGGAGGTAGGTGAGGGGAGAAAGGGGAACTGATCACATGGATCGATGTATTACCCCGCCACCCCGCCCCCGCCACCGCCGGGAGTTGAACAACAGATGTGTGGGTGAAGCAGATGATGTAAGATATGAGAATAGTAACAATTTATAATTTATCAAGGGTTCATGGAGGGGGGAAAACTGACGCCAAGGACTAAAGTAGAAAGAAAATGTTTTTAAAATGATGATGGCGGGGCTGAGCCCCGGTGGCGTAGTGGTTGTGCGCAGGACTGTGGCCCACTGGGATGGAGATTCAATTCTAGCAGTGGCTCCACAGGAGCAAAGGCTGGGCCTCCTACTCCCACCACCAGAGGGCAGTGATGCCCCCCCCCCCAAAAAAAACAACAAAAAGAACCTGCCTACCCATAAAATGATGATGGCAACATATATAAAATGTGCTTGATACAATTATGTTTGGATTGTTAAAAGAGCCCCAGGTAAACATGCAGCCATCTAGCTCAGAAGCAACAAAGCCCACATGGAAGCACACCAGCTTGTGTAACCAGGAGGTGTCTAAGGGATCAGTATCAGGCATCAAAGAACAAAAAAATTAAATCATTGTGAATGAGGGGGAGTGCAGTGGGGACCCAAGACCTATCTGTAGGCAACTGAACATCCCCTTACAGAAAGGGTGTCAGGGAGAAGAGGAGCCAGTCAGGGTGCAGCGTAGCAACAATGAAACATACAACTTTCTTCTGGTTGTTAAATCACCCGCCCCCACCCCCAATCATGATCCCAATTCTACCTTACAAATCGGGCTAGCCTAGAGGATGCACACTGGTACAGTACAGACAGGAACTGAAAACACAGGGAATTTAAGACAGATAATCCCTCGAGGATAAGTGGTGAGAGTGGCGATACTAGGAGGTGGTAGGAAGGTTGAGGTAGAAAGGGGAAATTGATTACAAGGATCTACCTATAACCTCCGCCCTGGGAGATGAACAACAGAAAAGTGGGTGAAGGGAGACATCGGACTGTGTAAGATATGAAAAAACAATAATAATTTACAAATTATCAAGTGTTCGACTGTGGCCCGCGGGCTTGGTGGTTCAAATCCAGCGGCGGCTCTCAGGTGCAGCACTGGGTAACGCCCACAACCACCAGAGGCAGTGATGGCCCCCCCAAAAAATTATCAAGAGTTCATGAAGGGGGGAGCCTGGAGGGAGGGGGAAAATGAGGAGCTGATACCAAGGGCTCAAGTAGAAAGCAAATGTTTTGAGAATGATGATTGCAACAAATGGACAAATGTGCTTGACACAATGGATGGATGTATGGATTGTGATAGGAGTTGTACGAGCCCCCAATAAAATGATTTATTAAAATTCACAAAGTTTTGCTATACTGTTAAAATTATTCAATTTTAGGACACACTACACCTTTTACCCTAGCTTTCAGGAAAAGGAGTTTTATAACCTTTGATTATTTAGACTTCGGAAATATTCAAATTAATAAATATGTAAATACCTTTTTGTGCTCCTCATATTCTAATTTACTTAGCAACAATGCCTTCTCAAGATCTGCTTCAAACATTTCAGATGTCAGCTAAAGAAAGAAAAATTCACAACAGAAAATATTAATTATATCCCCCCTTAACAAAATAACCATAACACATAGAGAAAAAGAAAACAAACCAAAAAAACCCAACTGGTACATTAAAAAAATAATTTAGGTTCTCCAATGCTATTGTCTATCACAAACTAGAATCTTTTATTGTATAGAAGATACCAGAGCAAAAACTTCCACTTTTAAGATTTCAATGATTTTTTAAATTATTTATTGTATATAACACCTGACTTTTTTATTTTAAAAAATCTTACATTTAAATAAAAAGATACTGTAGGAGCTGTCAATGACAGTATCCCGTTTCCTAACAATCATTACTATTAAAAACAACAAAAATTAAAACAACTAAAAATATATACTGTTTCTTTGAGACTTATGGACCACGGTTGATAGCTACAACAACAGATACAACACAGTACTGAAAACAATGATCACATTAACAAGACAATGTGCGTAATGTCTGGGTTCTTAAAAGCTTTCAAGCAGCCATGTAAGACAGTTTATATGGCTCTTCCAATCTAGAGAGTGAAGAAAACTAAATGCTTAAGGAAGCAATTAGTGCAAAAAACTAACACTCCACAAGAACCACCACCTCTTTTAACCTGAGATCAGATGAACTAGAAGTACCTAGATAACACTACCAACTTTTCTGACCAGAAACACAATAGATAATCCCAGCTAGAAAGGGGAAAAAATGGAGAACATAACTCAATTTCATAAAAAGTCCAGTCTGAGGAATCTCTTAGATTACTGCCCTAAGTCACTCTTCTAATGTATAACTGAAATCACACCCATAGGCTCCCTTTTCAATCAAATAATATGAAGGGATAACAATAAAATTTTGTTGGAGGGCCTGGGTGCTTGGAGTGGTGGTGGTGGTGGTGGTGCTTGATCAAGGGCAACGTAGCTGAGAGGAATTCTCAGAGCCCCAGTGAAGGCCAACAAGATAGTGAGATGGAAGAAAAGTAAATGGAAATAGATGAAAGAACTGGGAGGCATAAGACATTTATAGAGGTCTAAATACGGGCATGTATATATGGAAACACATTTACGTATAATAGAATAGCTATGTACATATTTTTATTTATGAAGTACTACGGTAGCAGATGGACACTGGGCCTCCACTCAAGTACTCCATCAACCCCAAAATGCTTTGCTCTCTAACACAGCACTCTGTGATATTCACTTTCCCTGACACAATCGCTGAAGACAAAATGTGTGCTTAAACAAATGTGGTGAAGAAGGCTGATGGTGCCTGATTATCGAAAGAAAAAGCATCTGAGGTCTTAAAGACTTGAAGATAAACAAGCAGTCAGCTAGCTGAGAAGCAACAAAGCCCACATGGAAGAAGCACACCAGTCTGTGTGATCCTGAGTTGTAGATGGGATCAAGTATCAGACATCAATGACTGAAAACAAAATAAACAAAAAGCGTATCAATGGGAATGAGGAGGATTGCAGTGGAGACTCAAAGCCCATCAGTAGTCAATAGCCTGCCCCCCCCCCTCCCGTCAGAATGAGCACAAAAAAAAGAAAAGCCAGCCAGGGTGCACTAATGAAACACACAACCTTCCTCTAGTTCTTTAAGGCTCCCCTGCCCCACCCCCACACACTACTATGACCCCAATTCTATCTTACCAATCTTGCTACACCAGAACATGTAAATTGGTACACATAAGGGCTCAAAACACAAAGGTTCCTGAATAGATAAGCAGTGATACTAGGAGGGTAAAGGGGGGAGGTGAGTAAGGGGGGATCATTCACAATGTCTGTCCCCATCCCAGGTGGAGATAGCAGAAAAGTGAAAAGATATAGCAGTTAGTGTAAAACATGAAAAAATAATTATAAATTATCAAGGGGACATGGGGGAATAGAGGAATGAGGAGCTGATTACAAGTAGAAAGAAAATGTTTTATGATGACAACATATGTGAAGATGTGTTTGACTAAATGGATATATGTATGGATTGTGATAAGAGCTGTACGCGTCCCCAATAAAGAAAAAAAAAGTCCTACTGGGTGAACTTTCATAGTATGCATCCTTCACTTCCCTTTCTTGCCTTTCCAGGTGAACTTGTTCTGAGTTAGTGTACTATTGACTGTGAAGAGTCTCTCTGATCCCAGTGAATTTTTTCATGAAAGCACTTATGCTCAAACCTTTTTGTGATGGCCAATTTAAGAGAACAGTGTGTTGCTGCGAAATTTTGTTTCCTACTCTGGAAAAAACTCATGTGTTTCCTACTCTGGGAAAAAACTATCTACTACCCTAATACTTCATAAATAAAAATAAGTACATAACTCTGTCATTGTATGCAAATGTGTTTCCATATATACATGCCTGTATTTAGACCTCTATAAGTGTCCTGTACCTCCCAGTTCTTTTCTCTATTTCCCTTTATTTTCCTCCCATCCCACTAACTTGTTCGGCTTTCATTTGGGTTTTGGTAATAAAAGGTGAAATATTGATTGATGACAGCCTCATTCTGGACACCTGTCAACTTCTCGAATGGATGAGTATGTCAACAAAATATGTGCACGTGTGCTTAAGGATCAACGATAGACCACTGAAGAGATGGGGGAAGTTATGTGGACTATCTCGGAGTTTGGTTCGGTGAGTTTTAACAGAAGATTTGGGAATGAGAAAGGTTGCTGTGAACTTTGTGTCTTGGGTTTTGACTGACCAGGGAAAAGAGCAGAGTGAAAACATGCTATGCTTTGAAAGAAGAGCTCCACCGCAATCCCAAGGTTATGACAAGACATGGTGTTATTCTGATGACCCCAAAGCAAACATCAATCAAGTCAATGGATGATGCCATTGTCACCTCACTCAAAAAAAAAAAAAAAAAAAAAGCTCATCAAGTAAAGTCAAAGATCAAGACGACGTTCATTTGTTTCTTGATGTGAGGGGGATAGTGCATTTGGAGTTTGTTCCACCAGGTCAGACTGTTAGCCAACCTTTCCATTTAGAGGTTCTGAAAAGACTGCTTAACAGTGAGCAACAAAAAAGGCCTGATTTGTGGGAGACGGGCCTGGTTTTGCCACCACAACAATGCCCCTGCTCATGCAGCCATATTTTGGCAAAAAACAGCACACCTCGCTTGCTCCACACATCTTACTCACTTAACTTCACTGTGTGCAACTTCTTTCTGGTTCCATAAATGAAGAGGGACATAAAAGGACCGCAATTTGACAACAAAGAAATGAAGAAAAAAATGAGGGAGATACTGTCAGCTATCCAAACAGTTAAGTTTGAAAAGTGTTTCCAATAATGGAATCTTAGATTTGACAAATGTAGGATGCATAATGGTGAGTACTTTAAAGGTGATAGTTGTTTTCAAAAACAACTTTTAAATAAAAAACTATCTTTAAATATACAGCTTCATTTATTTCTTAATGACTACCCCTTATTTCAATGTTTTAAGATATTTCAATTTTCTAAGATTTATGGCAGGATTGCCATTCATAAAACACTACATTCCACCCGCCAGTATACATGCACCCAAGATACCAGCATCAACAACAGTGAGGCAAATTAATTATTTTTTGCTCTCCCAGTGTTCTCTGAATTATATCCCTCCACATTATGTTTTCTAAATCCTAACCGCTGAGAGAGAGAAATAGGCTGACTTCCTCTAAGCCATCTTCTTGTGGCATTTCTGTTATAAAATCCTTAGGTAACTAAGATGCTCACGAATTAAGAACTTTAAACAAAGTAAGTAGGATTCAGTCATCTGATGCTAGCTCTCTAAAAGTGACCAGCCTACTGGTTCTTGCTTTTTGTGACTTAGAAATACATAGCCCCCATTTTCTTCAAGTTTTATTATCTCTATTTCAAAGCTGTGAATACACTCCGTATCCTTTTGACAAATTAATTTTGCCTAAACTAATCGAGGTAAGATCTGTTGTCTTAATGAACAAAAATCAATTCTAAAAAGGGTTAATCTTCAAAATGATAGCTCAAAAATTGGAAAATGTTAATACTGGACAGCATAAACTAAAACTTTCATTCCTAACCAGTTATTCTTTTAAATGCATCTCATTTAATTCTATACTGGCAAAATAAAGATGGGAAAACAGATTAGGTTTATCACATAAGAAGTTTAATAACTTAAGGGCTGAGCCCTGGTAATGTAGTGGTTGTGTGCAGGACTGTAGTCCACAGGGTTGGCAGTTCAAATCCAGCAGCAGCTCTCCAGGAGCAAGGCTGGGCCTCCTTCTCCCACCAAGGGGCAGTGATGCCCACCCCCCCCCAAAAAGGAAAAAAAGTTTAACTCAAAAATATGAAAACTAGAATTAAAAGTTAACTATTGTGATCAAAAAGCATACATAACACTACCAAATCTGGTTAAGGCCAGAGTCAATTGTACAAGTAACGAAACAATTAAAAATCAATCCTACCTGAATTAGTAATTAGCAGGAAAAATAATAAATCTTTCATTTAATTTACTACAAATTGAGTATTCAACCAAGCAATATATACCACAAAGACAAAAAAGTAGATTCATGTTAGTGTACTTGAGTGTAAGTAACCAATTTCTTTACCTAATTCAAAACAAACTGAATGTTAAATAATTTACTATAAATAAAAGCTAGTTATCCACCATAGGAAGAGTCAACGATTCAATTTACTACTGGAGTTTTAATCCACATTAATGAAATTTATAATTTGCAAAAAGGCCTTTGAAGGTATTCCCAAAATATCACACAGAAGCCCTACTGGTATAGTAAGCAAGGGTAAAAGTTTTAAACTACCGGCCACTCTGAGAGAGGAAGAATAGGCTTTCTACTCCCGTAAAGAGTCTCTGAAACCCCAGATAATTGATTTTCAAATCTTGGTTTATTTTTATCACCACTAATCTCATCTGCTCCAAACTCATCTTCTATAAAACCTGGTCAGACCTGGTCAAATACATCCATGCTTGTATCACTTCCAAATAAAGCACTTTTATGACTTTTTTTACATATATATATTTGTGGCATCACTACCCTGTGTAGCAAGTCCAGTCTTGCTCCGGGAGAGCTGCTGCTAGATTTGAACCATCAACCCTGTGGGTTGCAGTTCCGCACACATCCACTACGCCACCAGGGCTCAGACCTTTTATGACTCTTTATAGAACATGTACTAAGGAATTCTTTCTAACACAAAAGAGATGAATTTACATAAAAGAAGCCCTGTGGCAGTATGGGGTAAGTGGTGGGCTGCTAACCAAAAGGTTGATGGTTCAAACCCACCAGCTGTTCTGCAGAAGACAATGGAGGCTATCTGCTCTCATAGAGACTTACAACCTCAAAAATGATGAATTTACAGCAAATAAAATAACCCAAAAGCAGAGGTTTATTTTCACATGGATTCCATAAAAAGAAACAACCTTGATGGTATAGTGAGGTTATACATTGGGCTGTTGACCTCACGGTGAGTAATTTGAATTCACCAACTACTCTAAGGAAGAAAGGTAAGACTTTCTGGTCCTGTAAAGATTTATAGCCTTGGAAACAATAAGGATCAATTCTATGAGTTAGAATTCATTCAACAGCTGTAGGTATGGTTTGCTTATATAGAAAAACAAGAAAGAAGTCAAACTGTTACCAAGGAACCTATTGTATTAACCATACATTAATGATAAATATTATGTTTTCAAAAAGGAAAACACGCTACTGGCAAAAATGCTTTATCAAATGGACTTGAAGCTTCTACCTGAAAGAGCAACTGCTATTATACTTATGCTGGCAGTTATTTCACTTTAGACCAATACAAGGCCAGTGATGTGTAAAATTTGAATCAATACTTAATAGAAGATATACTTCATAAAATATGGTTCGTTTTTCACTTAAAACCTATGTAATAGATTTTTATAATCATTTATTTTTGAACCAAGATTTAAACTTATAAATTACACTGAAATCAAGTAATATAACTGCATAGCTATTCCTGAATAACAATGCATCTTCTGTTGGTATTATCTCTTGACCATATTTTAATATTAAAAGAAATAGTGAAAACTAAAATTATAACCAAGTCATAGTCAAAACCTATGTATCTTTTTAAGACAGCTTCATTAAGATAAAATGCCTTGTACGTTAGGCAAAGGTTGTTGACCTCAAGTCAGGCAATTCAAATCCACCAATCATTCCTTGGGAGAAAGATGAAGTTGTTTACTCTCATTAACACTTAAAAGAGTCTCAGAAACCCTAACTTCACTGAGTCAAGACTGACGTGATGGTAGAATTTGGAATTCACATGCCACAAAATTCATTCACTGAGATTACATTTTCTATATACTTAAGTATGTAATATTTTTTGGTATCTATAGCTATGCCAAGAATTGGGCAATATGATAAAGCTACTTTTATATGATGAGATATTTTGGACTTACAAAGATTTTGAAATGAGACAAAAACATTTTTATGATACTAATAATGTAGAAATATCATCCTAAAACTTTCAGTCAGCAAAATTACATCTCAAATAGTCTGAATTTACCTTTTCAAAATCAACAAACCATAATTTTGATTTTGAGATAAAAATGAGAATTAAGATCAAACTAGAGTTCAAGATAGTAAACTTCAAATGGTCTTCATCTTTTAGTGAATAAGTTCAACTTTTACCCCCAACTTTTTCTATTGAAAGAAATTTTTGTCTATACCCCTTCTTTTACCTTAAACCAAAACTTCCCTTGCAATTTCTTTAGTTTGCTATCTTTTGCTATATGAAAAATACCTTGTGCAGTTATCTTTAAGTTTTAAAAATCATACTTAAAACTATCATTTTATCAACCTGAAGACTTTGACACCTTTGATCCATCATCCTTATTATTAATCATTTTATTGGAGACCTTCTATAAATCTTGTGACAATCCATCATTCAACTGTATTAAGCACATTTGTATATTTGTTGCCATCAACACTTCTAAAACATTTTCTTTCTACTTGATATCAGCTCTTTTTACCCCAACCTTCTCCCATCCTCATTTTTGTATTTATAGACAAAGACTTCAAAATGACTCAATTATTCAAATGAGTTAGTCTATTTTTTTTACACTTTTAAATTGAGTTTATTTTTAAAAAATCATTTTATTGGGTGTTCATACAACTCATCACAATCCATATATCCATCCACTGTGTCAAGCACATTTGTGGACTTCATCATTCTCAAAACATTTTACTACTTGAGTCCTTGTTATCAGCTCATCTTCCTCCCTCCCCCAATAATTTATAACGCATTACTTTTTCATGTCTTATACTGAACTGTCTTCCTTCACCCATTTTTTGTTGACCAACCCTGAGGGAGGTTATATAAAGATCCTTGTAATCAATTCCCCCTTTCTACCCCAACTTTCCTCCACCATCCCGCTCTCTCAACTGGCCACTCTCATCTGGCCCGGATTCCCTGTGCTTCCAGTTCCTATCTGTACCAGTGTACATCCTCTGATCTAGGCGGATTTGTAAGGTAGAATTGAGATCATGAGAAGGGAGGAAGAGTTTAAGAACTAGAGAAAACTTGTGTGTTTCACCAGTGCTACACTGCACCCTGTCTCATCTCCTCCCAGAGACCCTTCTGTAAGGGGATACCCAGTTGCCTACAGATGGGCTTTGGGTCCCCACTCTGCACTCCACCTCATTCACAATATGATATTTTTGTTCTTTGATGCCTAATTCCTGAACCCTTCGACACCTCATGATCACACAGGCTGGTAAGTTTCTTCCATGTGGGCTTTGTTGCTTCTCAGCTAGATGGCTGCTTGTTTACCTTCCAGATTTTTAAAACCCCAGATGCTATATCTTTTGATAGCCAGGCACCATCAGCTTTCTTCACCACATGTGCTTATAAACCTATTTGTCTTCAGAGATCATGTCAGGGAAGGTGAGGATCTTGGAATGCCAAGTGATTGGAACAATTTGTTCTTGCATTGAGGGAGTACTTGAATAGAAGCCCAGTGTCCATCTGCTACCTTAATATTAACCCTATAAATATATGCACATCAATCTATCTCGTCAATACATATTTACATATATACTTGCCAGTATTTAGACCTCTATAAATGCCCTTTGCCTCCTTGTTTCCTCCATTTCCTTTTACTTTCCTCTTGTCCCACTATCATGTTCTGCCTTCATTTGGGTTTCAGTAATTCCTCATGGTTACACTGCTCTTGACTGATCAAGCCCTACCAGGCCTCTTATACCCTCCTTGCCACTAATTTTGGATCACTTGTTCCCTTGTCCCTGTGTTTGTTTTTTTATACATCATTTTATTGGGGGGGGGGGGCATACAACTACCATCATGATCAATACCCCCATCAATTGTATGCAGATCATATTGGCACATTTGTTGCCATCATCATTCTTGAAACATCCTTCTTCCACCTAGGCCTCTGGTACCAGTTCCCCTTATTTTCTCTCCCCAAGCCCCATCCCCCATGAACCCTTAACAATTTACAAATTGCCATTATTTTGCCATCGTACACTGTTCAATGTGTCCCTCCTAGTGGGCAGTTTGAAATCATCAGTCACTCTGCGGGAGAAAGTCAGGGCTTCCTACTTTCATAAATAGCTACATTCTCAGAAACTCAGAAATAGTTCTACCCTGCCCCACAGAGTCCCAATTAATCAGTATTGACTTAATGATAGTGAGTTATCTAGTTCATCCATTTTACCTGTCAAATGTACCTCAAATTTTTCTTCAGGTAACTGCCTATTTTCTTCAGGGTATTGTTGAATCTTTGGTGCTTTTAATAAAGTTTCAAAAATTCTTCTATGGTTTTGTTTTCTTATTTTTCAGCTCTTCCAGCTCCCTCTTAATTTCAGTTTTAGTCACTTTTCCATCTACTTGCATCTTGTTATAGAGTATTACTAATCCAGAGACTTGTGCAAAATGTTCCAACCCCTTGACTTTTACTAAAGCACAAAGTAGATCTTGTTTAAAATTAACTCCTGTCCCCTGTAGCAAATCTTGTCTATCTTTGTATGTTTTTACTCTGAATATTATGACATTCTTTCCTTTTTGTGTGGCAGAAACTTGTCAGCAAGTATGATATCAAATAATGCCCTGTGTTTGCTTATAAGTAAAGTGAATGCATCTGGTTACTCAATGCCAACTCTCAAAATATAGACTAAGGCTGAATAAATTTATATTATCAAGTTAATTTAAGAATAGATAACTTAGACTATGTAACCGCTAAATAATGGGCAAGATTTCTACATCAAGCTTTCAATCTAAGTTAGCCTCCATTCTGATACTTGTTTAGAATGCTGTTTCCTTATACTGTCAGGGAAAACACCCACTATGTCCAGGCTTTCTGCCTAGTAGAGTCAGTCACTGCTTGATTCCGCCACAAAAGTAGCTATTGATATATATACATGTGGATTTCAAAGAGTTTGTGGGGAAATGGCATTAAAAAATAATGTATTTCTCCACAAATGTTTGAAGCCTCCTCACATTGATGATGTTACATGCCAGTCAGCCGTTCTGATCCACAGTGACTCTATGCACAACAGAATGAAACACTGTGAGCACCCTCCTCACAATTTTTCCTATGCTTGAGCCCATTTTTGTAGTCACGTTATTTTTTTTGATCATTTTATTGTGGGTTCTTATAGCTCTTATCACAACCCATCCACCAATCCCTTGTGTCAAGCACGCTTGTACATATGTTGCCATCATTATTTTCAAAACATTTCCTTTTTACTTGAGCCCTTGGTATGTTCCCTCCTAACCCTCCCTTGATAACTGACAAATTATTTTTTTTCATGTTTTACATCACCACAGTCTCCCTTCACCCATTTTTCTGTTGTGTGCCATTTTGGGAGGGGGGCATATTGTGATCATTGTGATAGATTCCCCTTTTCTTCCCACTACCTTCCCCTTATCCTCCTGGAATCACTACACACATTACTGGTCCTGAGGGGTCTCTCTGTCCTGGATTTCCTGTATTGAGAGCTCTTATCTGTATCAGTGTACATGCTCCGATCTAGCCAGATCTGTAAAGTAGAATTGAGGTTATGATGGAGGGATGTGTGTGTGTGATGTGTGGAAGCATTAAAGAACAGGAGGAAAGTTGTGTTTCACTGGTACTACACTCACCTTGACTGGCTCGTCTCTTCCTTGTGACCCTTCTGTAAGGGGATCTTCATCTGTCTACAGATGGGCTTTGGGTTTCCACTCCACCCACCCCCTTATTCACATCAATATCATCTTTTGTTCTGTGTCTTTGATGCCTAATACCTGATTCCACTAACACCTCATAATCACAGACTGGTGTGTTTCGTCCATGTGGGCTTTTCTTTCTTCTCAGCTATATGGTCGCTTGTTTATCTTCAAGCCTTTAAGACCCCAAATGTTCTATCATTTGATGGCCAGGTACCATCAGCTTTCTTCACAACATGTGCTTTTGCACCCATTTTGTATTCAGCAATCCTGTCAGGGAAAGTGAGCATCACAGAATGCTGAGTTATTAGAACAAGGTGTTTTTACATTGAGGGAGTACTTGAGTAGGGGTCCAATGTCCATCTGCTGCCTTAATACTTAACAAATAAATATATGTACATGTATCTATTTCTCTATGGTTACATATAAATATATTTACATATGTACATGCCTATATTTACACCTTTATAAATGTTTTTTGCTTCTTGATTCTTTCCTCTATTTCCTTTTACTTTCCTCTTATCCCAGTATCTTTTTTTTTTTTTTAGGGCATCCCTGTCCTGGTGGGAGTAGGAAGCCCAGCCTTGCTCCTGAAGAGCTGCTGCTGGATTTGAACCAGTCAGTCCTGTGAACCGTTACCCCATTATCTTGTTCAGCCCTCATTCAGGTTTTGGTACTTCATCTTGGCTACACTACCTTGATCAAGCCCCAAGAAAACACATTATGTATTACACACAGTAAAACAGTACAGTATCCATCTGTCTCAAAGATTGCCCTTACACACCCTTCAGTGTGATAATCCCAAAAGCTAATCAAACTTCCCATAATCTGGATACTTCTTCTGGGAGTAGGTCTTCAAAATAAAGCAGTCAGAACTTCTATGTGACCAATCAATAGGATACACAGCAGGAAATGCTCAAAAGTTCTCAAGATGAGCCTTGGATGGCATTCAATGATGAGTCAGGGCTGAGTAAAACATTTCATTTTCATAACTACCTGATAATTATCAGTGGGGACAGGAAGAAGAGTCATCAGACATCTGCACAAATTACCATACTGCAAAAATATTATGCATTTTCTCCTTGTCTTCCCAATAGTTTTCCAGTGGCATTAGGATCACTGGAAGAAATTATCTCTGATGATATTATCGGTAAGTCCTCTTAACATCTAAACAATTGGACAAACACCTGTAAAAGACCAGCATCCGTTTAAACCATAAATATTCTTTAGAGTAAAGGCTGCAGAAGGAAAAAAAGACTTAAACTCCCCTACAGTACAGGATGATGCATCCAATACATCAGTGCCCAGATTCCGGCACAGTTCTACTGCAAAACTGGTACTACCTTAGTAGTGAACCTAAGACATCAAAAAAAAAAAAGAAAAAGTATAATGAGTTATTTTAAGACTGTAGTTTACAAGAGTCCAAATCTGTGAAAACTACAACCAAACCTGATGAAGTAGCTAATATGCCAGAACAATACCCAGATCAAATGTTAGTTTGATATATAAGCAAATACATAACTACTCGGTTCTTATGTATTCAGCATCGCCTTGAGTACATTCTTGACCTAGTATGCTATATTACTAAGTACAATCAAAAACTTATCTTAATAAATTTTGTATTTCACTTACATTAATAGAGACATAGAAGAACCTATCACATAGATATGATAAAGAAACAAATTACATAAGCTATTTTGCATCAAAGTTGAGAATGTTTCCCCTCAAAGTTTTCTGTTTTGGTAGGGACATGAGCAAGAGTGGTGAAGAAAACTGATGGTGCCCAACTATCAAAAGATACAGTGTCTGGGATATTAAAGGTTTTAAGATAAACAAGTGGCCATCTAGCTCAGGAGCAACAAAGCCCACTATGGAAGAAACACACTAGCCTGTGTGATCAAGAAGTATGGAAGGAATCAGTTATCAGAAATCAAAGAACAAAAATTTTATCATTGTGTGCCCACCCTCCCAAAACGATCGCTGAAGACAAATGGGTGTATAAGCAAACGTGGTGGGGAAAGCTGATGATGTCTGGCTATCAAAAGATAAAGCATCTGGTGTCTTAAAAACTTGAAGGTGGGCTGAGCCCTAGTGGCCTAAGTGGTTGAGTGCGGGACTGTGGTCCATGGGCTTAGCAGCTCAAATCCAGCAGCAGCTCTCAGGAGCAGCACTGGGTAGCTCCCACCACCACCAGAGGGCAGTGATGCCCACCATTTCCCCCCACCCTCCCAAATCACTCCCGGTTAACCCACTCAGAAACCCAGCCAAAAACTTGAAGGCAAACAAGTGGCCATCTAGCACATAGGCAGCAAATGCCACATGGAAAAAAGCACACCAGCCTGAGTGATAACAAGGTGTTGAAGGGAGCAGGTATCAAGCATCAAGGAATGAAAAAACACATCACTGTGAATGAGAGGGTGTTCAGAGTGGGGACTCAAAGCCCATTTGTGGGCAACTGGACATCCCCTTACAGAAGGCTCCCACACAGGAAGGAGACAATCCAGTCAGGGTATAGTGTAGCAATGATGAAACATACAACTTTCCTCTAGTTCTTAAATGCTTCCTCCCCACAACTATCATTATCCCAATTCTACCTTACAAATTCATTTCAATTGGAAGATGTAAACTGGTACAAATGGGAATTGGAAATACAGCGAAGCCAGGACAGATGAACCCTTCAGGACCAGTAGTGAGAGTGGCGATACCGAGAGGGTGGAGGGAAGGTGGGGTGGAAAGGGGGAGCCGATTACAAAGATCCACACACAACCTCCCATCTGGAGGGCAGACAGCAGAGGAGTGGGCAAAAGGAGACATCGGGCAATGTAAGACATGACAAAATGATAATTTATAAATTACTAAGGTTTCATGAGGGAGGGGGAGCAGGGAAGGAGGAGAAAAATAAGCTGGTGTCTAGGGCTCAAGCAGAAAGCAAATGTTTTGAGAATGATGATGGCAGGGGTGTACAAATGTGTTTGACACAATGAATGAGTGGATGGATTGTGCTAAGCGTTCTATAAGCACCCAGTAAAGTTATTTATTTAAAAGTCTTTCCATTCTAAGCAAATATGTTACTGGGTATTTTTAATAAGAGTTGTGACCTCACAAATTTGTTTAAATTTTTTAATTTAAAATAATTTAAATATGTACCTCTATATTTTAAAAACCTTAATTATTTTATGGGGGGGCTCTTACAACATTCCTTACACCAGTTATATTTGTACATATGTTGCCACCATCATTTTACAAACACTTATCTATTTGAGCCCTTGGTATCAGGTCCTCTTTTATCCCCCTCCCTCAGTCCCTTCCCACCCTTGTGACCCCTTGATTAATTAGTATTTTCTTATCTTACACCAACCACTATCTCCATTCTCCCATATTTCTGTTGTTCGTTCTGTTCCTCTACCTTAGCTATATTTCTCTCATTTGAAAAAAGGCTATGAATTAAAAATGCATCAAATAACTGCTCTTAATTTCCAAAACTAACAGAACAATACAAGTACAATCTGTTTTTCCAATAGTTTTACCAAAAAAAAAAAAAAAACCTCTTATTAAAAGCAACAAGCGGGGGTTGAGCCCCACTGGTGTAGTGGTTGAGTGCGGGACTGTGGTCCATTGGCTTGGCGGTTCAAATCCAGCAGCTGCTCTCCAGGAGTAAGGCTGGGCCTCCCACTCCCACCAGAGGGCAGTGATGGCCCCTCCCCCCCAAAAATAAAACAAATAAATAAATAAATAAAACCAACAAGCACATATACCTTAATCCAATGAAAACTGATCTCCAGAACGATGGTGACAAGGATTTAAATGCACTGTCTTCATAAAAAAATGCATGAATTCACTGAAAAATACAGTAATTTTATTCATGTATTTGTACCTGCTCATCTCTCTGTCTCCACTCTTGCCAATTTTCTTCTCGTGCATCCTTCTGTACTGGGTTGGACAATGAAAGCTCATGTTGAGTGTTACAAATGGCATGCGATGATTTCTGGGGAATCTTTTTAAATGCAAGATTTCTAAGCTACAAAAGAAACAAATAATATATTAAAATTTGCCATTCCTATGAAAAAATTATTCTTTACAAGTTGAAAAGATATCAGTTTATTTCCATACTTCTAAATACTACTCCAAGTACCCATATGCTAACTTAAAGGAAATAATGTCGATGCTTGTATTCTATAATCCTTGTAGAGTTATTAATTTTTTGAGCACTTGAGATACTACTGGTGGATTAAAGATGAAATGATTAAAAATGAGAATGAGCTGTACTATATACATTTTTAAAACTCTTGATATAAGTGGAAGACTTATGGAAATAGAAAAAGAAAATAAGTATACATTTTAAAAGGTTAAAATACACTCAAAAATACTAACGTTTTAAAAAAAATGCTAACGTTTAACTTACAAACGTACAAGTTTATGTAAAACCTAAGAAACTCTGGCACTTTGTTGGCCCTGGAAAATACATAGCCTCGTCCACAAAATATAATGAATTAAAACTGTGGCCAATATATTCCCAATTACATGATAACCCTAAACAAATTCACTGCCATCAAGTTGATGCTGATGCCAAGTGACAGAGCAGAGCTGCCCCTTTGAGAGTCTGAGGCTGTAAACATTTATGCGCATAGAAAACCTTGTCTTGTTCTCACAGAAGGACTGGTAGTTTCAGACTGCCGACTTTGCAGATTGAAGCCCAATATGTAACCACTCTACCAGGAGGGCTCCCCCTAATTAAATTAATACCCTGACAAATATTGGCTGAACCAACAGAGAAAAATGCTGAGAGGCTTTAATATAAAGGCAAAAATTCTGACTGACAATTACAACGATGTTCTCAAAGATGAGTGATGAGATACTAATTGCTATGAGTACCTCGTTTCTGCTGGAGAAGAGACATACAGATGGGGTGCTGCTGAAAAGAAAGCATTAGCAAGTGGACTGCTACTTTACTTTAAAAGACCAAGCAGGGACTTGTAGCCAGGTAAAGTTATGGAAATGAAAAGAAAGCATCTGTGCTCCCTGTTACACACTTTAATGTACCATGTTTCAAGTAAGTTCCACTCTTATCTTATTTTTTATTCCCCCAGTATCAAAGTTATGTGAATAATTGGAATTCTGAAAGATCTACTATGGAAAATGGTTTTAAAGTTACTCTCTGTAGAGTAAGTGTTTTAAAAGAGTATTTAGAAAACAAAAGTGATGGAAATGTTAACAAATGTAATTGAAAATGCTCTTTCTAAGCATTGAGATATTATAAGATGAAAATGAGAGGAAAAAAACAATACTTTTACTACTTTTCTCATAAAATGATACTGAAAAGGTTCATGATATACTTGATTGCTTTTATTTTTATTGAAGTCTTAAAAAAAGACTTGAGTTGTTTTTCACATACTAGCATTAGTTTTCACCCTTTCTTCTGAAGACTGTTAAGTGTGCTAATAAATGTCAGCTATGAGTCTAAGAAAATCTACTGAAGATTTTCTTCAATTCAAAGAAGCAGTCTTCAATTCTGACTCTTAGGAAGCAAAAATAAACTAAATCCACAGGGTTCCCAAGGCAGAACTCTTCACTGAAGCAGACTACCTCACCTTTCTTCCATGCAGTAGTTGGTGCGTTCAAACTGCTTGTGGATAATTTAAATTTTTTAAAAAGTTGTTAAATGGTTTATTATTTCATTATGATAAAATTATTAATATACTTATGAATGAACATATGTAAATCTAAGGAAATCTAATTAGCTTTATCTTTTGGTGTATCTACAAATCACCTGAATTTTTAATACTTCCCTATTTTTCAGAAACATTTTGAAGGGTATATAAACTCTTTTATTGAAAACAAGTTCGTAGAATTCCATTGCATTTGACTTGGAACAGACAGAAGTTTATATTTAGTAATCAATCTGATATTTAGTAAGAACCTGTGGACCAGGTACTATGGATATGCAGGTGAATAAGCCAGTACCCATCATAATGATACCTAAGTGTACTGAGAAAGCAAGCATTTAACACAAATAACTATCATTGTTACCTCATTTGCTTCACTCTGCTGCTGTTCCTTCTTTTTCCTTCTTTTCTCTCTCTTTTTCTCATTTGTAGTTGATTTGCTTCCCAAAGCTCGAGATTTTCCAGTGTTCCGACCTTTGCCTTTTCCAGGCTCAGAATCAGAACCACTGCCACTATCTACTTGTAACAGAGCAAAACGAGAAGCAGTAGTGGGGACAGAGCTGAGTACTGCTGACGCCATTGTAAATGTTATTCTTCTAAAATATTTCTGTCAAGAATAATTCCTATGGGGAGGAGAAGCAGCAAATGAATACACGTTAATAAAATGTTCAATACTTGAAAATCACATGTACATTTAGTTCTCCTTATACACAACATGGTATATTTGGATTTCTCTTGGAAATAACATACTTTTTAACTTAAGAATAAGAAGATATACAGTGTAAAATAAATAGCAAATTGAGATTTCACAAGTATCGTTAGGCAAACACCAATGTAATGTATTGATTTCCCATGTATGGTCTTCAAAAATTCCTATTTTTCCTCTGTATCTTAAATACAAGGGGGAAAAGGGGGGGGGAAGAAAAGAAAAAAGGGCTTCAAAAAAAGTAGAGAAATTCCATTACCTTTAATTTTCCCTGAACTTTTTAAAGTCCCTAATACTTTTATAATATACTCATACAAAAAGTGAGTCTAAAATTGACAGGAAATAGAAACCTTTTTAAAACAAAAAGACCATTTTTTGACATAAATGTAAGGCATTTATAATGAATCTTCCCTTTACGTCTAATACACTTGTAAAGGTCTTGTTTCTGGTCTCTAACCCTTTCCCAAACAATTCTGTGCTCTTCAAATACAGCACATAAAGCAGTTAGGGTCTCCTCAAGGGACCCAAAATTGTTCCTTTTTAATGTTCTTTGAGTTTGGGGAATAAAACAAAGTTTGAAGGGGCTGTAGGGTGGCGCGGGTAAGCTTTTCCAGTTAAATTATCATAGAACTAGTCTTTGGTACTCTCAAGGAATGAGTAAGGACTTTCTTTTTTTTTTTTTTATTTTTTTTTTTTTAGGCATCACTGCCCTGGTGGTGGGAGGAGGCCCAGCCTTTGCTCCTGGGAGCCAGAATCGAACCTCCATCCCAGTGGGCCGCAGTCCCGCGCACAACCACTACGCCACCAGGGCTCAGCCAGGACTTTCTTTTTATGGAAAAGAATGATGCAACCTTTCCAGCCTTTTTCTCGCCATAACACTTTTAAATATTTGTACTTCTTCCTAATAAGCCTTCATGATAAACCTGTATTCTTAATCCTATCAAGATTAAAATATCCCTCCCCCCCCATGCCATCCTTTAACCATAACCTTCTGACCTAATCTCTCTTGAACTGTATTGGCCCAGATCTAGAATGCTGCTGCTTTGAAGGAACTTTTTATGGCACCCTTAAGAAACTAAGATAAGTATATTACTGATAGAACTTGCAGTTTGAAAAGACTTATTTAAAGTGGTTTGGTTTGGAATAAACTCATGCACATATGAACCAGAACCATGGTAGCAATACATTTTTTTACCTGCCTTGTATTTTGAGGCAGTATCCTAAATTAATATGGTTTAGAGTGAAAATATTGACTAAATTTATGTGTATCATTTTTCACTGTGCACATAAAGAGAACTTTGTCTAAACTCTATGAGTACTTCAACTTCCAAGACAGGAATAAAAGGATTTTGAAAGAACATTCCTTTTTTTTTTTTTTTGGCATCACTGCCCTGGTGGTGGGAGTAGGAGGCCCAGCCTTTGCTCCTGTGAGCCGGAATCGAACCTCCATCCCAGTGGGCCGCAGTCCCGCGCACAACCACTACGCCACCGGGGCTCAGCCCTGAAAGAACATTCTTTTTTAAAAAATCGTTTTATTGGGGGCTCATACAACTCTTATCAAAATCCACACATCTACCTATTGTATGCCAAAGACATTTGTACATTTGATGTCAGCATCCTCAAAACATTTGCTTTCCACTTAAGCTCATGGTATTACCTCATTTCCCCCCCCTTCCTGCTTCCCCCTCCCTCATGAACCCTTGATAATTTATATATTATCACATATTGTACACTGTTATCTTCCCACTTCCCTGTTGTCCATACCCCAGGGAGAGGGTTATATGTAGATCCTTACAATCAGTTGCCCCTTTTTACCCCACCTCCCTCCACCCTAACAGTATCGCCACTCTCATCACTGATCCTGAAGGCACTATCTGTCCTGGAATCCCCATGTGTCCTTTTTCTCTCATACCAGTGCACAACCTCTGGTCTAGCCAGATTTGTAAGGTAGAATTGGGATCATGATATTGGGGGCAAAGAAGCATTCAAGAACTAGAGGAAAGCTGCATGTTTCATTATTAAAAGAACATTCTTTTAGCAATTTTCTTTGAACTAGGGCAGACATTGTTCTGACATGTTGTGCACCTTTGTTTTCTCATTTCTACAAATATGGAGTATCTTTACTTCTAAAAAAAGTAAGTCTTTGAGCTGAGCCCCAGTGGCATATTGGTTGTGTGCGGGACTGGTTGGCGGTTCAAATCCAGCAGCAGCTCTCTAGGAGCAAGGCTGGGCCTCCTACTCCCACCAGGGGGCAGTGATGCCCACAAAATAAAAACAAAAAATCTTAATAAAAAACGTAAGCCTTGGCTGAGCCCCGGTGGCGTAGTGGTTGAATGCGGGACTGCGGCCTACTGACTTGGCAGTTCAAATCCAGCAGCAGCTCTCCAGGAGCAAGACTGGGCCTCCCATTCCCACCAGAGGGCAGTGATGCTCCCCCACAAACAAAAACAAACAAACAAAAAATTTTTAAAAACTTAAGTCTTTTCACATCCAACATGTTATATATCAAGGCTGAGTCTAGATTTACTATTGAATTATAGAACTTAACTTTCTTCAACAAAAGATAACTTTTCAAAATCATTTTTCCATATTATCTTTTAAACTTACTAGTCTGTGTATTCTACCATTCAAAGCAGAATTGAGAGAGGAGCCCTGAGGGCATAGTGGTTGTGTGTTGGGCTGGATCCTCAAAGCATAATTGAGAGTGGTTTCATTTAGTACTTAGACAGCATTTCTAGAATCTTTTAGACTTGTGAGATATTTAAAGATCCTCTAGAAATTTGGACTATCAACTTGTTTAGTTTTACAAATGAATTAACTGAAGCTCAGTTGATTAAGTGATTTAGCTAAGGTGATCTGCAAGTTAGTGGCAGTTAGGACATGAACTTTGATTTGCTGCATGTTACTCTCCAAGTGCAAAGAAAGGATCTTGGCAACTACTAGAAGACTATTCTTCAATTCAAGAAGAAACAGATTTTTAAAATAATCTGTGTAGGGCTGAGTCCCAGTGGCGTAGTGGTTCAGTGTGGGACTGTGGCCCACTGACTTGGCGGTTCAAATCCAGCAGCAGCACTCAGGAGCAAGGCTGGGTAGCTCCCACGACCACCACAGCGCAATAATAAAAAACAAACAAACAAACAACAACAAATAATCTGTGTAACTCCCAAATGTTTACAATATTTTAAAATGTACTAGGTACACAAAAAATTGAACATATTTTTTTAAATGATCAGTTAAAAAAAACACTAAGAAAAAATAAAAGTAAATTTAAAAAATACTGTAGGAACTCAACTCTTTAAGCTTAACAGAAAACAATCACATCCCTATGCATCCTCTCAAAATTATTCCCCATGCAATTTTTTTGACTTATTCTTTTGCTTTTTTCACTATTCTTTTTCACTATTCTTTAAAGCACATCTGTCTCTTGAATCACAATGCTCATCTGAACTAGTCATGGTTTTTTCCACAAAATCCTATTGGTTACCTTAGTCCAATCTATTCAGTGTGGAGGAACTTAAGAGAAAGTGTAAATAAGTACTAAGAAGTGTGGATCAGAGAGGACTATTTAAAACTACAGAAAACTCCTGGTTTCAAGAGGAAAAAAAATGAGAAACATGTACTCAATCTTCCATCTTAATTTAAAAATCTAGAGAAATATTTGAAAAGCTTCCCTTTCTGTGTGTATCAAACAATAAATAAAAGCCAGTATTTGAAGATGTAATCAGTAGCTATTAAATCAAAATATCTTTATAATACCAGGTGGTCTTATGACCAAAAATATGTAAATCAAAACAAAATGCCAGTATGTAAAAAGATGATAAATTATGACCAATTTTTTATTTTGGGGGGGGGGCATCACTGCCCTCTGGTGGTCGTGGGCGCTACCCAGCGCTACTCCTGAAAGCCGCCGCTGGATTTGAACCGCCAAGCCCGCAGGCCGCAGTCCCACACTCAACCACTTAGGCCACCAGGGCTCAGCCCCCAATTTTTAAGTTTTAATCTTTAAGGATCAGCGTTCGTAAGTTCCTTTAGTAAAAAAAGTTAGAATTGTATAGTGTCCTGTTCAGTTATTGAGTATTTTAATAAAAAATTTCAACTATTTTCATAAAAAAATCTTCCAACCAGAATTTCAGATTCTCAATGTCTTCAGGCATCTTAAAGTCATGGGGACTGGATGAACCCTTGAAACTATTCACCTGAGGTAACTTTTAAACCTTCAAACAAAAATATTATGATGTCTTCAAAAAACCAAGTAATGGTTTAGCTTAAAAATATGAACTATCTACCTTGAAGCATCATGGTCTTTTAAGAACTATTTATATAGGATCAAGTTTACAACAGCAACTCAAAATGCCAGAGAGGAATCTTAGTGGGGGATTACTTTCAGTTAATGAGATGAACAAATCAGAAAAGAAGGGTGACAATGGATGCACAATTTAAAGAATCTAATCGTTGTCAATTACACATGTAAAGACTGTTGAATTGGTGCTGTTTTGCCATGCATATTTCTCAAAAACAAAAATAAAACATTTTGATTAAAAAATTAAAAAGAAACTCCAGACTCAAAAACATTATTAAAAACAATTCTGCGGGCTGAGCCCCGGTGGCGTAGTGGTTGTGCGCAGGACTGCGGCCCACTGGGATGGAGGTTCAATTCCAGCTCCCAGGAGCAAAGGCTGGGCCTCCTACTCCCACCACCTGAGGGCAGTGATGCCAAAAAAAAAAAAAAAACAATTCTGCTTTAATTTCAGTATGTTCTATTAAAATTCTAGGAAAAGATTGTCTGAGTACTTTTGATAGATCATTATTTAAAACTTTTTAACTGATAGACTATAAATTATACAAAGTATTATAATTTGACTCACTTTGGCCAATAATATAAGAATTGTAAAAAACCTTAAGAGAGGGCTGAGCCCTGGTGGCATAGTGGTTGTGCACGGACTGCGGCCCACTGGGATGGAGGTTCAATTCCAGCAGTGGGGCTGGGCCTCCTACTCCCACCACCAGAGAGCAGTAATGCGGCACCCCCTCCCCCCCCAAAAAAAAACCCTTTAGAGCCAGCACTAGTCTCAAACCCATAATTTTATAACTGTGTAAGCCTACATAGAGATGGAATTCCCATCAACAAAGTCTGATGGTGTGTGATACTACAATGAAGAGTCTCTTTAGTAACCTGTAACAGTAAGAAAGCAACATTGCTGCTTTAAGCTGCTGAAATTTCCAGGTTTCTATGCAGTATAATGCAGCCTTTTGATAACTGATATATTACACAAATCAATTTCTTTACCCTTCTACTACTGATATCAAAACTGAAAATCCACTGGGAATGTCCTGGGGATGTGTTAAATTTTCGGAAATGTCTGTTCTAAAACATCTCTCCAGAGCTCAGAGAAACTTTCTCTCTCTGGCATAGGGGAAGGTAAAACTTTCTCGGAAATGTATTTGCCGGTGAAGATTCCCTAAGCCTTAGGACAACCCTGGAGAAGTCAGAGCCTGTTGGAAGCCACCTTCTGACAGAAGCAGACCCCCAAAGAACCCTCCAGTACACGTTGCTTAGTAGTTAAGTGTCAGCTATGACCAAGGAAGCACTCTACCCCCTGGAAATCTAGCTCTCCAGCCACAAAATGCAGTGCTGCCTCTCATGATGGACAGGTCTATTGAACAGCTGGGAGAGTTCATGTTCTTGGTGCCCAAAGAATAAAGCAAGTCAGTGCAAGTTGCGGCAGATCAGGAATGGAGCAGTACTAGGTCTCCTACTGAGCAAGGTTCAAAGCAAGGGACTTAAAACGCTATATTCATATATAGCAGATATCCTCCCTCCTCTGCCAGTGACAAGCAGAGGGGAAGATTATTTTTTATTTTAAAATAAAGCTTATTTATAAAATCTAGCTCATGGTGATTTCTCAGACAATGCAAAGCTTTTTGCAAACTAGGTTTTCATCATGATTTTAAAACACTTGAAAATTTAAATATATAAATGAAATTGCAGTAGCACGTTTTTTTCTTTTTCCCCCACATCGCTGCCCTGGTGGGAGTAGGAAGCCCAGCCTTGCTCCTGGAGAACTGCTGCTGGATTTGAACCGCCAACCCTGTGGGACACAGTCCCGCACACAACCACTGTGCCACCAGGACTCAGCCAGTCGTACATTTTTGATGAAAAGAGATTTTAGATTATTTAAAACTAATTTCAACTGTTGTAAATTATTAAATGGTTAAATGACAAAAATGGTTCAACTGTTACCTACTCACACAAATAAGACTTCAATGGTAAGTTAATAAATTTTTTAAATCATCTTTTAAGAGCCTGTATCAAGAATTGCATATTCTTATTTCATGGATAAAACATATTTAAAATGTTTCTTTTAACAGAAGAAACAAAATTTTCTTATTAGAAAATTTTGGTTTTGGGGCTGAGCCCCGGTGGCAGAGCGACTGAGTATGGGACTGCAGCCCACTGGCTTAGCAGTTCAAATCCAGCAGCAGCTCTCCAGAGCAAGGCTGGGTAGCTCCCACGACCACCATAGGGCAGTGATGCCCAGCCCACCCCCCCAAAAAAAGAAAATTTTGGTTTTATGCAAATTCAACATTTGGTAGCTTTCCTAATACTTTGTGCTTTGTTTTCCTTATTCTAATCACACATGCTACCAAAAAACACGTAACATCTTTTTCTACGCAGCTTAATACAGATATTTCTAGATGGCTCTCAGTTTCAGGACAATGTTATGTATCTGGTCCTTTATGTTAGTAATGCAGAGGTTTATAGCAAATACCACCAGCACATGAGACATTACCTAGTGCCAGGACACCTAGATTAACCCCACTTGCTAATGACTGCAAACTTTTTTTTTTTTTTTTTGTGGGCATCACTGTCTCTGGTGGTCATAGGTGCTACCCAGTGCCACTCCTGAGAGCCGCCGCTGGATTTGAACCACCAAGCCCGCGGGCTGCAGTTCCGCACTCAATCACTTACACCACCGGGGCTCAGCCCGACTGCAAACTTTTTGAAGAGTGAAATGGATCTTACTGATCCATTGTAAGGACTCAATATATTAATACATACAAAGTGCTCAGAACAACAGTACAGAATTTGCACTTGAACATCAGCAATCTACTGGAATTATTCCTTTATCCGATTGAACCACGTCTTTTGATTTTAAGAAGCACAGGATAACGAAGACGATATTGAAAAATTTGACTACTGAGCATGTATGATTCCACTACAAAAAAAAGTGTTTTGATGCCGGAAAAAACCAACATACTTTAAATCAATTCAACATCTGGTCCTTCTAAAATCTAAGGCTTTTAAAATCTTGGAAAGGGAAAAAATTTTAAAGGTATCACAGCCACTGAAATGAGTCAAAAATCTAAAACTTAACACCTCACATATTGCAGAAGAATATACCTCTCTACCTGTAACCCAAGAATCACATAAGTCCATTAATCTGAAAGCAGCTCAAAGCAGTAGAGACTGTCTTACAGTGTGGACAGTAAGAGTTCCCTCAACGAATAAAAGCAGTAACAGAAAAGGAAAAATAAATCACTGATAAAAGACAAAATAATTATTTTCTGGAAAGGTTATGCCACACCACCTCAGCAGTCATATGTTCAAATGCTTTTCTAATGTATAAAATGGTAGAATGGAAAGAGGGGAAGGAAGGATATACTGTACACTAATAATGATCCCATTTGGGTAGAGACCAAGAAGAACAAGATGGTGACATAACTCCACCCATCCCACCATCATCAAGTGGATTCCAACTCATAAAGTTCCTATAGAACAAAGTGAAACTACTGCTTAGGATTTCTAAGTCTGTAAATCTTCACCAGAGAAAACAGCCTCATCTTTCTCTGAGAATCTGATCGGTTTGAACCACCAATCTTGCAATTGGAAGGTCATTAAATGCAAGAATAGGTATAGTGTAATACTGAGAGGGTAAAAAGAAGGGACAACTGCAGGGGGATAATGCTGTGCCTCAACAGCTCTGAGAGAACATGCTCCACACCAAAAGATATTAACCAGTACTTCAGAAGTACAGAGGAAACGCAAATTTTATATAAAAGATAAAAACCATATAAAATGCAATCTTCAATTTGCAAAAATGTATTTATATGCACAAAAAAAGTAGTACATGAGATTACTCATACTGCTTATTTTCTTTTTAAAGCTTTCACGATTTCCCAAAATGTTCTACTATGGCAATGGGGGAAAAAATCTCATTCTGAAAAGGAAAACATCTATGTCCAGCTTGAAAACTGTAGACATAATGTACCATTCACTTCTGTACTCTTTCAAAGCTTAAAAAGGGCAGCTACAGTTCAAAAATGAGTTACCACTGGTCCTTTGTCATGAATGCAAAAGTTAGAGTCACAGATGACAGCATCACATAAATGACTGCTCATTTTATATGCTTTTAAGAGAACACTACCATCATCACCTAATTTTTTAGCATTTACATAAAAGCAACAAGGGTGACATTCCCAACAATTTATTTGAAATTTGCAGGTACCTCCCTAACCAAGACACTATTGGTTGCAAGACTACACATTGATGGTGAAAGTCCTTGCAAAGGAGCGTGCTCTCACCTGCCTCCTTCCTCCGTGAGCACCCCCCATAGTTCAGGCTTCTCAAAATAACAAGACTTTCAGGAGTTAGTTTGGGCCTAACTGCTCCTACATATTCCAAAGGAAGCTCTGACAGCCAACAAGTTAGACCTCCCCGGAATTCCCTTTGGTGTATGCCAGCATCCCCCCTCTATCCAGACACTGTCAGCTGCACACCTACTGTGACTATGTATAGCAGTGGTTCTCAACCGTCCTAATCCTGCGACCCTCCCCCAAACAAAAATTTGTTTTTGTTGCTACTTCATAACTCTAATTTTACTACTGTTATGAATCAGGTGAACCTTGTAAAAGGGTAGGTTGACACCACCCTCCTCAAAGGGGTCATGACCCACAGGTTGAAAACCACTATAGAATCAAAACACAACAGCAGCTTCCGTGCACACTCCAAAGCTCAGGCCTCGGAAACCAATGAGGCAGATCTACTGCGGACCACTAAGGCAGCTGGGTACAAAAACGCAGACATCTTCAGTGAAGGCCACACCCACAAACAACATTCTACAGAGAGAGCTCTATAACAAGGCAGACGCCGGAAGGTCTTTTAGAGTCCAACAGCCACGCCCCCCCGCCCCCCCCCCCCTGCAAAACTTCAGTGAATGACTAAAGAAAAGCTCGGACAGTGGAGTTGGCTTCCAGGCATTCTACCTTCCCATCCATAGCTTGTGTTAACTAGTTAAAAAAAACCCTGCTTTATTATGCTCTTTTAAGATCCATATGGGATCAAATTGGGAACACTAACTCAAGGATTAGATGGGAACCTTAGAGTTGTGAATTTATGATGAGAGGAATAAATCAGAAAATGAAAGTGAGAATGGCTGTACAACTTGAAAACGTAATCAACTGTACATATAGTAATTGTTAAATTGGTGTACATGTTTTTGTGTACATTCCCAACAATAACAAGTTTACAAAAAAGAAAAATACACAATAAAAAACCCTTAAGACACTTCAAGAGGCTAAGTAAATTTCTAGTATATGAATGACCTAAAATCAGGGGTGTCAAAGTAGTGGCCCAAGAGTCACATGTGGCCCTGGAGGTAATTTTTTGTGGCCCAAAATGCTCTGAAATAAAATGTAATGAAGGAATTGTGTGCACGGTATTGCCTAGATCTCCCCATAGCACTATTTTATTCTTAATAATTTTTTTCTATTTTTATTTTCAGTTTGACACCCCTGGCCTAAACTTTAAGCAGCAGGATTTCTAAATGACTGATACCCTTGGGCTGTATCAGGTTCTGAAGACCACTGACGCTATGACCTCATAAAGAGTTCACAGAAAGCTAGTGACCACACACAAATCTCAGCCCAAGGAACCACAATTTCTGCATTCTGAAATCTTCATCAAATACACCTCTTTTTATAAAATAAATGGTAGCCAACTTCCATTAACACCAATTAGCATGATTTTTAAAATTAATCAGTGCAATGGTAATGCCAAGTTCCACACGTCAGTTTGTGTTTTGCTAAGATGCTGGAAGCTATAACACTGAGTCACCCATGGTGAGTAGGAAGTAGATCTTCTACAGATCTAGAAGGCACACTAGGAAGAAAGGTGTGGTAACTAAACGAAAACAACGGAACACAGTCTGATTCATTTTCTTTTTCATCATGAAGGATCAATCAAAGGCATCCCGTTTGGTGAAATACAGGGCTTGAGATGACAAAGGAGACCCTAGGTGAAATAGATGATCCAACAATCACATTACACTGGAATGTGTTTATGACTGTTGAGAAAGATACAGGACAAGTCCATGTTTCATTCTGCAGTGCATGGGGTTGCCGTTAACCAAGCAGCAGCTATCTATAGAGCCCAATTAATATGGCCTCTCTGATAGGTCAATTCCATTTTAAAGAGTGAAAAAAGTTTCATAAAATGAAGTGATAACTATCAGTGATTTCTGTACCTGGTAAACATGTTCAATTATTTCATGTTTTGTTTCCCACACAGCACAAATGAGTTTTAAAAGTGAAGGTTCACAACCATCAAATTGCAGAACCATCAGCAGCTATCAAAAGTTGCATTTATTGCAAGCAAACCAAGTAAACTTCATGGGTAAGTCCTACATTCCATTTTCCTGAGTTAGGTACTCCGCTCCCCAACTGGCCATTCCTCATTTCTGTAGGCAAAAAAATCTAACCAGGGCTGAGCCCCGGTGGCGTCGTGGTTGTGCGCGGGACTGCGGCCCACTAGGATGGAGGTTCAATTCCAGCAGTGGGGCTGGGCCTCCTACTCCCACCACCTGAGGGCAGTGATGCCCGCCGCCCCCCCCCCCACAAAAAAAAATCAGAATTTTACAGATTAAATATCTCTACCACTTCAGTTTGCCATTAAGTGTCTTAAAAGATTCATGTCAATTTTTTCAAACCAATAAAAACAGGCTAAAGTCACCAGTCTCTTCATATGAACAAAGAGGCAAGCCCGAGGGATGATTTGCGCAGTTTCCAATGTAAAAAAAGATAACATTTCATTAGTGCTTGTAATGAAAGCCTGTGGCATCTACTCAATTGTAAAAGCTGGTGAAAGTAACTAAAAAGTGTAAGGGGGAGGAGAGGTTGGAGGAAAATGAGGAGCTAATCAAGAAATACGAAGAAGAACATGTTCTGGAACTGATTGCAGTGCTGACTGTACAACTCTTTTTAATATGTCTAAACTATGAAAGTGTCTGATACGTGAACCATGGGTCAATAAAACTGTAAAATTAAAACAATTAAAATGTACCAGAGACTGGGAAAAGAAGGCAATGAAACGATTTATGAAGTCTTTCTTGGACATGAACGATAGGATCGCCGGGTGGAAAATGAGTCCATGGCAGTGAGTTCCGCTGTGGGAGGATTTGAAGCACTCTAGATGTTAGTGATCTCACAAGTACCCTGATAAACGGCGTCTTCCACGCAAGAGCAGGAAGGGACGAGAAACGGGGCGGGGAGACCCTGAACAGCACACTCCCTTACTTTTCAATGGGCGGCAGGGAGGGAGTGATTGAAAAAGTAATTCACTGTACCTCGTCAGGGGATGAAAGCCAACACTCACCCATCAGCTGTGCGCCGATTCTCCCAAACTTACTGGCACCGAAATAGGGCCGGATGCGAGCCGTAATCCAGCGAGGAAGCGGCTGCGAGACCTGAAAAGGGAAAAAACACAAAAAAGTCAGGTCGTCGCTCCCGAAATTTCCGAGCGCCCGGCGACGCGGAGGGAGCGCGGGAGGAGGCTGCCCTCGCCAGACGGAGCCATGGACGCGCAGCGCGGCCAGGGGACCGCAACACCTGTCACTCGGGCCGCCCGGGCCCCGCGGGGCCTCGGCCGTCGGAGCCCCGGCCCTGGCAGCCGGGCCTGGGGTCGAGCGCGGGTCCCACCCCGCCGTCCCAGCCTCCCGCGGAGCCTCCGGGCCGCGGCCCTTCCCGGGGAGCGGCCCTCCCGCGCCCTCCGCCTGGCGGCTCTGCCCGCCGGTACCCGTCGCCTCAGGCCAGGCCCCCCACCGCGAGCCGCGGCGCCCCGGGGAGCGCGGCCGAGCCGCCGCAACCGCCGGACGGACGCCGGAGCGCACGACCCCGGGGCGGGCCGGCCCTGCGCGGACTCACCGGGCCTCCCCGGCCGGCCCACCTCTCCCTCCTCCCCCCGCCTCCGCAGTCGCTCCCGCGGCTCCTGGGACGGCCGCCCCGGGGGCGTTGAGCCCGGGCTGGGTCGAGTAGGAAGAGGGGCAGGGGCGGCCTCGCGCCGGGTGAGGGGAGCGCGTCCGCCCGGGGGCCGGGGCTCGGTACTAACGGGTCCGCGAGCGCCGGGGCCGGCTCGGCAGGGCGGACGGCGACGGCGGCGGCGGCGGTGAGCGCGGCTGCAGGCTGCGGTGAGGGGCGGGGAGAGCGCGGCTGCGAGCGGGGGGCGGGAGGAAAGTCCCGGCGAAGGGGGCGGCGTGAGAGCCGCGGGGCGGGGGCGGGGCGGGGGCGGGGCCTGGCGCGCGGGGGTTTGTTTATTTTCTCGGTTGGTTGCGGCGCTGGCGCGTGGGCTGAGGTTTGCCGGTGACGTGAGCGCCCAGAGTTAGGGGAGCCGTCCAGAACCACCTGCTGCAAGAGGAGCTACGGGAGCCGGGCAGGGTCCAAACGTCTCACGTAGGCGGCCGCGCCACGGTCTTCGAAGCTACCGGGAAGAGAAGGGCTTTTCCCGGAGCGGCCCGCCCCGGGCCATGGAGACCTGGGCCTCGCCTCCTCAATTCCCCGGGGCCGCCAGCCTCACAGCCGGCATGGAGAGGACTTGGGCGGGATAAAGGACCGAGGGACGAGGGACGATGTGGCCCGAGCTCCCGGCAACTCGCCGCGCCCCTTCCAGGTAGTGAAGTGATTGACGGTGCTGCAAATCGACCTTTGGGAAAGCAAAACTGCACCTGGTCTCTGTAACGGACAACATTCCACTCCCTAGCCCGTTCCCGTCCTCCCCCAGTGTGCTCCTTCAGGTCGTCGCAGCCAGTGTTTACAAGCGAAATTAGGCAAATTGCCCAAAGCCTACAGCTGACTGCAAATTCTGCCGCACATTATCTTCCTAAATCAGTTTAGGCTTAGGATAAACTCGCATAGGTAAGATGGCGCGCAGTCACAGAAACGAGTGGAAGATTGAATACTGGCCTTCAGGGAGGAAGGAATAAGACAATTATGATTAAAAAAAAAAAAAAGACAACCCATAAGCGCTCGAGAGGTGAGTCTTGCTCATCAAAGTGCCGCTCACATATGGCTGAGGAAACAGGAACAGAAGAGCAGCCCTATGGACGGCCCCGAGGCACTGGAGGTGGGCTCTATCAGCAAGAAGGGGAGTTGGGACTTGTCTTCCAGGCCATTCGGACCCATCCCACGTAGGTCAGTGGAGAACGCCCTATCTTTTAAGGATTTTAAATACATGATATTGAATTTTCAGAAACGGGTTCCTCAGGCCTAGGTTTTTGAGAAGCCTTGGGATGGGGTCAAGAGCTTGGCTCACATTTTGAGACGTTAGCATTTGCGTACTCAGGGACTCCTCAGTGAGAAAGTACAGGAAGACAAATTGATGACATTTGTGTTCAGGAAAGAACAAATGGCAAGGCGCTACTGGTGTCCAAAAGTGACGAAGAACAGAACCTTGTGTGCCAGCTGAAGGAATTTGTGATTCCTTCATTATTTTGAGTTAATGTGGTTTAAAAGTTTGTGAGTAGAAGAGCAGCAGAGATTTGCTTTTGTACCAGTGACCATCCTGTGACAGAATACAAAAAGTAGAGATGGGAAAACTGCCAGACCAACGGGGGGAAGGCCAGATCAAACAGCAAGTGTATTCCAAACTAAACTACTAGCAAAGCAAAATGAGAGGAACATGTTTGAGAGATGATGTGAAAGCAGAATCTGCCAGTTTGTTGGGGAGAGGTAGAGAAAAATCAAAGCGACCTGAGATTTGTCTTTTGTAGACAATTACAAGAAATAGAACAGATAGACAAGCTGTCTTTTGAGAGAAGGGTCCATTTTTAGTTGGACAAATTGAAGGATTAAAGGTTGGCAAGACAGCCCAATAGTCAATTCTAACTCATGTAGCGTGAGACAGTGTAGAACTGCTTCTTACAGTTTCTGAGAGGAAATCCAAGAATTGCAGCCAAATGCTTTCTCCACTGCGCCACCAGCACACCATCTCAGAAGTAACCAATGAGAATCGGATATAGCCACTGAGAATTCGAAAGTAAAGCTTGGAAATTAAAGAGGGAAAGAAATGATGAAGAAAGATTGGAAAGTTACCAGTCTAGCAAGGTCGTAACTGGAACAAGAAAAAGGACAGAACCTTAGAAAATAACATCTTAATTCCTTACAGCTCCAAGTGTGGTTTGTGAACCAATGGTATTGGTAACCTCAGAAAGTTTGTTTGAAAGGCAGACTCCCGGCCATCACCACAGACTTGTAGAATTAACATCTTCAATTTAACGCCACCCCTGTTGTGATCTGTATCACATTAAAGTTTGAGAATTTCTAATTTAGATAAGAGAAGTCAATAAAAAAGACAGCTGAGAAAGGTAGCAGGAGAAGCAGCATAATGCAGAATCACTGAAGCAAGGTAAATTGGAATTTCACAAAGACAACAGCAGAAAAAGGTATTCCTCACCAAATTTAAAACTGCAGACGATGAAAAACCCAAGGACAGAAAGTACGTTTGGATTTGGTGAGGAGACAGTATGGTCATTTTGACCAAGTTGTTTGGATAGAAAGTTTTGGAGGCCTAGGTCCCTACGTACTCCTATCTCCCAGGGAGGTAGTAGGTTGGTGGGTTTGGTGGTGAAAGAAAGTGGGCATTCTTTTCTAATTGCTTATATTTTCTCACTGATATAAGAAGAAAAATAATTTTGACAGACTGAGGATTGCCTCTTACAATTTAGTCTCCATATATTCTTGGACACACAAACTACTTTTTCAGCTTCTCTTATGATCCAATAATAAGTATGATCCAATAGTAAGTTATTGCCACTAAAGTCTGGACAGAAATTATGCTTGCCACATTCAAGCAAGGGCTTTGACTTTTAAGAGAGGGCTTGTGCCTTTCATGTGCTTTTCTTTTCTGCCAGCTGGACACTGTTCATGGCAACCCTGCCTTGATTGTGCAGATGACTACGAACTCCTGGAATTGGGGATCACAAAGTAGAAGGTACCTGGATAACCCACTGGACTGGAACACCCACTCTGGATTGTTGTGTGAACAAGATGTGAGTTTCTATGCAAGTCATAACATTTTATGGTCTACTTATTATAGCAGTTTAATGAACCCCTGGTGATGTAGTTGATACACATGGGGCTATGATCTGCATGGTTGGCAGTTCAAAACCACCAGTAGCTTGTTAGGAGAAAGACTGGGCTTCTACTGCTATAGTAGTTACAGTCTTAGAAACCCACAGAGGGTTGATGGCAGTCAATGTTCTAGCTGTTTAATTTACATTAGCTGATGAACTTATTAACTGAAGATAATGATAGAATAGGGGAGAAAGAGAAGTGAAATCAGTTAAAGAGGTTGGAGAGTGAATTGACAAAGGAAATGCTTCACACTATCCAAGCAACTGCTAAGATCCTGATTGAGTGATCGTGGATTTATGGGATGGTTTGTCATGATGGTTGTGCATTTTCTACAGTCATACTTAGTTGTTCCTGTCTACATACAAAGTAGGTAGTTTGGGAATGAGGGTTTGACCAGGTCAAGGTGATAGGGAGAGTGTGAACAAAGGAAGCATTATAACTTCAAACCTGTAGAGAAGTAAGACTCTTGGGAGGGGGGGCGGGGGCGGGTAGCAGAAAGTGAAAAAATGATGGAGTGAACAGAATGGTGATTTTGGTCAGATTGAAGAGTTATTGGAGCTCAGGTTCTATGATGAGCTGGAAAAATTGACGACTGGAAGCTTGAAATTAAAATTAGGAGAGACGGGCTGAGCCCTGGTAGCATAGTGGTTGTGCGCGGGACTGCGGCCCACTGGGATGGAGGTTCAATTCCAGCAGCGGCTCCACAGGAGCAAAGGCTGGGCCTCCTACTCCTACCACCAGAGGGCAGTGATGCCCCCCCCAAAAAAAAACAAAAAATAGGAGAGACTATGGTTAATAATAAGGAGCCTTTGTGGCATAGTGTGCTATGTCCAGAGTCCATGACCATGGCCCCATGGCTTGAACATACCAGCCACTCCTGGGAGAAAGATGAGACCAAATAGATTTAAAGTCTCAGAAACCCACCCTGGAATTCTACCCTGCCATTTGAGGTTGCTATGGGTCAGAATGGACTTGCAGGCAGTGAGTGAATGGATATTGATAATACCAACCAAATTCATTTCCATGGAGTCCGTTTCCACTCATGGTAACGCCCTCTGTGCCAGGGTAGAACTATGTACCAGTTTGTGTTCAATGACTGATTTTTTGTGGGTGGGGGTGGGGGGAATAGACTGCCAGGCCTTTATTCTGAGATGCGCCCGAGTGTACTGGGCCCTTCAGCCTTTCTTTTAACAGCTGGGCCTGCTAACTGCATCACCCAGTGGCTATTGAGCTGAATGTAAAGAATGAGCATGAAAAGAAATAGCTGAAGTCACAGAGGGTACCAGATGAATTGAAAAGAAAAAGTCAAGGAATGGAGTATCCGTATGTGTTTTGAGAGGAGCATTCACAAAGGCATGTCGCGGGAGTCGGCATCGCCAGGGAGTGTGGGCAGCGTTGGAGAGAGCCTCCCACTCAGATCCTCAAAGACGGGCTTGTGAAGTCTCTGAAGCAGGGTATTCAAGGCTATCAGGGTGAATGCATTCTTACAGATAACATGTTTCCTTTACGTAGAAAGTTACCTTTTCTGTTAGCAAAATGAGATTTCTGATATAAACCTCTAAAAATCGTAGTTGGTGATCAGAATTTACTATAAAACAAGCACATTCAAGGCCACCTAGCTGAAATGACAAGTCTTTTAAAATTTGGCACAAACCATCTCCTTTGTGCAGTCTCTACTGTGTACCTTAAATAGATACATGAATAGTGATAATAGTGATGCTAGTTTTGTCAAATCAATAATGCACAGCAAACGTTCAAAATGCATATTAAAAACCTTAGGTTTGGGGCTGAGCCCCGATGGCATAGTGATTGTGTGCGAGACTGCGGCCCACTAGGATGGAGGTTCAATTCCAGCTCCACAGGAACAAAGGCTGGGCCTCCTACTCCCACCACCAGAGGGCAGTGATGCCCCTCCCCGCCCACCCCCCCCCAAAAAAAAAAAAAACCTTAACTTAATAAAAAATACGGAAACTTCTGGAAAAACTCTCAACTAGGGAGACCAGCCACAACAGTATTTCCTAAAGTGGGTGATAGGCCTCCTTGGAGCTTTGGACCAGTTAAGGAAGATTGTCACCCAAAAGTTTTTACTTGCCAAGGAGGGGAGTTGAGTAATTTTTTTTTTCTTTTCAGAAAAGGGGGCTGTAGGCCAAATGGGTTTAGGAAACCGTGTTCTACAACAAAGGCACAGAGACCAAATGAAACACATATAAATGACACTTCTGGGACACCAAGCTTCAGAAAAAAAGACAGAACAGGATTAAATACCAACTAAGAGAGGAAAATGACACAATCTTTAAATAAGGAGATAAATGGCAATGAATTATCAGCTAGGATGACACAGCCTGGCCATTTTGAACTTTTGCAAGCAGGGTTCCAATGTACACACTGCCGTCTAGTTGACTCTGACTGATAGACGGCCTGTAGAGCAGCAACCTGATAATCAACTCTGCTCTGTCAGGACCGTGCAAGGCCCATACCTGTGACTGATAAAACAGAAAGTTAGGATCTCCCACCTGTTCTTGATTCCTCTTTAAGGGCAGAATGCTCAGTGCTAGATGGGTACCTTGCTCCGAGCCATTCTTGGCCTGCTAAGAACTCTGTCTAAGACTAGGTACCATGACCCTCACTAACCCCTAACCCTGAAGTAAATCCCAAGTCCAGGTCCCTTGGCTCCCAGCCACTTACTAGGCCAGTAGGAACTATCCAGAACCGGATGCCCTGTCCCCCACCTCCCATCTACCCCCAACCACTTCAGCTGCAGCCGGCAAGGTATGCGAACTTGTACCTGGTGTCCTGACTTCAGCAGCCTCTTCAGCATGAGTGCACACACACACACACACAGTGTTTTATTTTCCCTTTTTTCTATTTGACTTTTAATCCCATTTCTTTTACTTTTTAACTGTACTATTGTCTGCCTTCCCAATTGCTAGATTTTTCCCTTCCCTTTTTATTATCCTTTTCATATAATCATTTTCTTTATCTCTTCTTTCTTTTTATTACTTTCTCTTGTTGTTCCTTTTTGCTTTTTTTCCTATCTTCCGCTCTCTTTTTTTTAGGTTCCACTCAGCTGGTTACAGCAACCAAATCAACCCTATCCAGGGACACCTACAACAACTGCAACCTCACCCACTAGGCAAGGGTTTCCATTCACTTTTGTAACACTTGAACAACAATCAATGGTGATCAACACTGGCCCCGCCTGGCCTCAATTGCTGTAGATGAATAGAAAATATGGACATTCACACACACACACACACACACACTCTTCACATCTCTCCTTTATCACACCTACTAGGAGTGTGGCCCAGTCCAACCAAGCTAGCCAGCAGAGGTGCAAACTTGCCCTGATTCCTTTGCTATACCAAAAGAAAATAAGGGAAAGCAAAAACAGACAACTTGGGCAAGAAATACCAATGCACACCAATTAAATATAAATTCAATGCCACTGCCATGTCTTGGAGACATTCTTAGACACCAGACAATTTCAATTTACATGAAGACACAAAACTTCAAATGAGGGGCACAAATAATGAACTAGAAAATCTTCCTGAGAAAGAAAAGGCATTGGAACTGCTTGATAAGGATTTTTTTTCTTTTTCAAATCACTTTATTGGCTTGCACAACTCATCACGATCCCTACATCCATCCATTGTGTCAAGCACATTTGTACATTTGTTGCCATCATGATTCTCAAAATATTTGCTTCTACTTAAGCCATTGATATAAGCTCCTCATTTTCTCCTTACCCCAACCCCACCTCACAAACTGATAAGGAAGTTAATGAAATTATGTATGTGCCTTCAATTAATTGAAAGATGGAGGAAACTTCAAACACACTCAAGAAAAAGAGACTAGAAGAATTCAGGACATGACAATAAGAACTAACTATAAATATAAATAAAAATCATACAAAAACTGCAAATGGAAATTAAAGTTTATACTATGATTTTAGAAACATAAAATACCAAAGGGATGGTGTAGTGGCTGTGTGCAGGACTGTGGCCCACACTGTTGATAGTTCAAAACCAGCAGTGACTCTCCAGGAGCAAGGCTGGGCTTCCTACTCCCACCAGGGCAGTGATATGAGAAAAAAAAAGGGAAAAGAATAGGATTGAGTTAATGAAAAACAGAATATTGAAGAAACCTCTCAATATTTATCTGCCAGAGGAATAATCAGATAAAGGAAAACAATTGTGGGAGCCAACCCATAACCAATGAGTCCTAAGGGACAGTTGTGTAATTGAAGGGAAGAAATAAAGAGTCGGACAAGTTTCTAGGTGCTCACTTCTTCCATGTAGCCCAGGTCCAACTGGGAGAGAAAATGAATGTATCCTTCCACCAACTTATATAGTCTTGGGGCAAACCCACCCCCAACCAGGTGAGCAGTATCTTTTTTTGGGGGGGAGGGCATCACTGCCCTCTAGTGGTCGTGGGAGCTACCCAGCCTTACTCCTGGAGAGCTGCTGCTAGATTTTGAACTGCCAAGCCCGTGGGCCACAGTCCCACACTCAACCACTACACCACCGGGGCTCAGCCAGAGCATTATCTTCTTAAACAATCATTTAAAAAAATCCTTTTCTTGGGGGCTCATTCAACTCCTCACATTCCATACATCCATCATGTCAAGCACAGTTGTATATTTGTTGCCATAATTCTCAAAACATTTGCTTCTACTTGAGTCCTTAGTGTTAGCTCCTCATTTTTTCCCTTCCTCCCTCCCTCTTCCTCCTTCATGAACCCTTGATAATTTATAAATTATTTTTCCATGTCTTACACTGACCAATGTCTCCCATCACCCACTTTCTGTTGTCTGTCCCCCAGGGAGGGGGTTAAATGCAGATGGTTGTGATTGGTTCACCCTTTCTCCCATATCTTTCCCTTACCCTCCTGGTATCTCTACTCATTATTGGTCCAGAGAGGTTTATCGGTCCTGGATTCCCTGTGTTTCCAGCTCTAATGTATACCACTGTACATCCTCTAGTCTAGCTGAATTTGTAAGATAGAATTGGAATGATAGTGAGGTGGGTGGGGAGGAAGCATTAAAGAACTAGAGGATTGAGGAAGTTGCTGAGTGGAGGTCCAATGCCCATCTGCTCTCATAATACTAACCCTATAAGTGTATACAAATTGATCCGTGTCCCCATCATATAGAAATGTATTCACCTATGTGCATGCCTGTACTTAGACCTCTATTAATGCCTTTTAAACTCCCCTCCAGTTTTTTCCTCTAGTTCCTTTTACTTTCTTCTTCTGCCACTATCATGTTCAGCCTCCATTGGGGTTTCAGTATTTTGCCAGTGTTGCATTAAATTGGCATTCCATGATGTTCACCTTCCCAACACCATCACTGAAGACAAATGTATGCATAAGCAAAAGTGGTGAAGAAAGCTAATGGGACCTGACTATCAAAAGATATAGTGTCTGGGTTCTTAAAGGCTTGAAAGTAAATAGCCATCTAACTCAGAAGCAACAAAGCCCACATGGAAGAAGCACACCAGACTGTGTGGCGACGAGATGAAGGAATCAGATATTAGACATCAAAGAACTAAAAATTATATCATCATAAATGGGAGGGAGTACAGCTTTGGAACCCAAAGTCCATCAATAGGTAAAGTGACAGCCCCTTACAGAGGGGTTGTAAAAGAAGATGAGCCAGTCAAGGTACAGTGTAGCAACAATGATATATACAACTTTCCTGTAGTTCTTAAATGCTTCCTCCCACCATCATGATCCCAATTCTACCATACAAATTCAGCTAGACCAGCTACACTGGAGCCGGAAACAGGGCTAATTCAGGTCAGAGAATCCTTTCAGGACCAAGAGTGAGAGTGGTGATGCCAGGAGGGTAGAGGGAAGGTAGAGTATAAAGGGCAAACGTATTGTAGGGATCAACATAAGACCTCCTCTCTGGGGTATGGACGATGAGGAAGTAGGTGAAGGGACACATTGGACAGTGTATGATGAAAAAATCATGACAACTTGTAATTTGTTAAGAGTTCATGGGGGAGGGGCGGGGGTTGGGGGGAGTATGTGGAGCTGGTACCAGAGGCCTAGGTAGAAGGAGGTTTTGAGAATGATGATGGCAACAAATGTGGTCTGCATACAATCGATGTATGTATTGATCATAATAAAGAGTTGTTGCCCCCCCAAAAATGCCCCCAAAAAATAAATAAATAAAAGAGTTGTATGAGTCCCCAATAAAATGAGGGTTTTTTTTAAAAGCTTATAGTGAGGGCTCAAGTAAAAATGTTTTGGAAATGATGGCATCATATGTACAAATGTGCTTGATACAACTGATGTATGAAAATGTTATAAAAGCTCCAATAATACGACTTTTAAAAAAAAAGAACTAGAGGGAAGTTGTTATGCTTTATCAGTGCCATCCTGCACCCTGACTGGCTCATCTCCTCCCTGAGACCCTTCTGTAAGGGTATGTCTAATTGCATAAAGATGGGCTTTGGGTTTCCACTTTGCTTTCTTCCCCATTCACAATAAGATATTTTGTTCTTTGATGCCTAATACCTGATCTCATCGACACATCATGATCACACAGGCTGGTGTGCTTCTTCCATGTGGGCTTTGTTGCTTCTCAGCTCGATGGCCGTTTGTTCATCTTCAAGCCTTTAAGATCCCAGAGGCTATATCTTTTGATAGCCAGGCATCGTCAGCTTTCTTCACCACATTTGCTTATGCACTTGCTTTGTCTTCAGTGATTGTGTCAAGAAGGTGAATATCATGCAATTCGATTTTAATAGAACAAAGTGTTCTTGCAGGTGGTGGGGGAGTAATACCATGAGTAGCACTCATACCAGTGCTGAGGACAGGTAGGAAGCAATGACTATCCCCTGAGCAGAGATAACAATGTCTGCTCCAATAGATAAAGTGGGTGGCCTGGCCAATAGTAACTAGACATGTGCTTGTTAGCGGGATCATTAAAGTAGCACTACAACCAGAGGAAATAGTGGGGATGATTTTTAATTAGGAAAATGTGACTGGAGCTCTTCTCCAACTCACAAATGTGAAGACCTCCCTCTACCCAGAATCTTGACCTCCCAGACCTCCTTAAACATGAGCACAGAGAATTTATTCATCAGGAGTCCTCAAACTTTTTAAGCAGGGAGGGAAGTTCACTGGGCCAGACTATAGTTAAAATATATATGTGAACAAATTCACTGCAGGCCCGGGATGAGTCGGCTGCTAAGCAGGACAGCAGCGGTGGCAAAAACACCCGGCCGGCCCAATAAATGTCCTCAGTGGGCCACATGTGGCCCAAAGGCCGTAGTTTGAGGACTCCTGCAGCATATACACTCACTTGCCGGTCCTCAGTTTACCACAAACAATAAGAAAACCTAAATTCAGTCTACAGATTATGTGAACACCATCAAGAGGAATAAGTATGTGTGATCAGAATTCCAGAACAGTAAGAGACTAAAAAAGCACAGAGAAAATTATCAAAAATATGTTGGAAGAAAACTTTCCTGATATCATGAAAGATGAAAAGTTAGCATTAGAAAGAAAAGTTAGCATTTGAGAAATCCAACAAACTGCACATAGCCTAGACTTCAAAGGAAATCAAGACCTATCATCATCAATTTACCCAAAGCCATACAAAGTATGAAAGTAGCTCAGGAAAAATGAAAACTTGCCTACAACAGAAAACCCAAAAGCCTAAACTTTTACCACAAACCACGCAAGCAGGAAGATACATGTGACTCTGAAAGAAAAATCTTTACAACCGAGAATTACATATTTAACAACTTTCTCACATGTGACAGTAAAGAACATTTCTCAAAAAAAAATGAAAGAATTGTAAAAATCAGACCAACCTTACACGAAACATCGTTCTTTTAAGACTAAGATGACTTGAATCAAATCAGTTTAATTCTATTAATATTTACCACTTTGGACTAAAAATAATTGTGTATATTGTAGTAAGTTTGAAAGTCATAATATGCAACTATTTTAAATAGAATTTTGTCCTGTTTTAATAAAGTTATTAAATTATAATAGACAAATTTGTATCACTTTTAAGATGTTCCAAATGTTAAATAATTCTCTGCTCGTCTCTTTTGTAGATGCTTACACATGCTAGTGCATGTTCCTTGGGCATATGGAGATCTTACTCATTGCATCAAAGTCTTATATTTTCCCAAAAGTACTGTGGAGACTACTCAAAAGAATTGTATATTACAGCCAGTAGATTATAGGCATTAGATAATGCCTAAATCTAATTTGGTATTTTTTATTGATTTGATTAAATAATACTGAATAAATATTGTTAGCATTTAAAATAGTGAAGATTATGTTAACTCACTTTGGTAAATGCTAGACTATATGAAAAGGGAAAAATGAGAACCAGGCAAAGTACAAAAAGTTGATATTCCAACATCATAACATGTTTTCCTGAACCTTCTGTTTATAATTTCCTTTATTCTGAATACTTTCATGTTGAGGCCATGTTAGGATCAAGATGAAGGTCCTTATAAAAATCAAACAACCTTCCAGCAATTAGTGTCCCATATGTAGTGCATTCCAAAAGCAAAGAATGGGCGCTGTCCACCACTGGTGCAGGCAACAAAACATGCACGATCTGTAGATAATTTAAAAACAAAAAACCCCTACAAAGTCTTTTATTAGCAGCAATGCTAAACAATGACAATGATAAAATACTCCTTATGATGGAGCAGAGGATCCCACCACCCCATCCCTTATACTTTCCTCCCCACTTGAGCGACATATGCAGTACATTTTAGATATCTTCACCTTTCCTTTAAAATATATATAGAATGTGCTGTCAATACAAAGGCACTTGCATATTGTAATTTTAAATGTAAGACATACATATTTTATCCAATCTAGTAGAGTTGAAAAAATTATGTATGCCAGTGACATGCTACTTGAATTTTCAGATATAAGTGGCATCAATGTTTTAAAAAGTGACACGTGTCCAAGAAAATAACTTAGAGTAAAACACGTCCTTGAATAGCATGTAGGAGAATGCGGCTCTACTTTCACAGGGCTGTGGGAGCACAAAAGGGTAAAGAAAATGGGAGGTAAGAATCTCCTCTTCCATTCCCAATAAAATGATTTATAAAGAAAAAAGGAGAGGGAAAGAGCAGCTTATACCAAGGGCTCAAGTAGAAAACATTTGGACATGAAGATGGCAACATATGTACAAATATGCTTGATACAAATGATGTATTGAATGTTATAAAAGCTATAAGAGCCCCCTATAAAATCATTGAGGGGAAAAAAATCCTTACCTCATTAGATCTTTGTTTCCACAGGTCTTCCATGGCATGAACACCTTGTAGCAATGTGGTTCTAGTATTGGAAGATACATATTTTTTCACACAACAGTGAATTCTACTGCATCATCAGTACTTCAGTGGACAATTTAAGGATCTGTCAAAGGTAAGTTTTCTGTTTTTGCTAACTATAGAACTGAACGTCTACCAAGTTTGACTCCATTTTGATTAATTCTAAGACTTAAAATAAGACTTATTCTTTTATCTTAAAAGACATCCATTCTTAAATATTCTTAGGTTTACGGACCTCTCTCAGAGCCATTGAGTCAAGGCCATGGCTAGTGGCAATAGTTTATTATTAAAGTGTGTGTTTTTGCTGACTCTATGGATCCTGAGTTATTGAAAGCATTAAAAACTGAGGAACCCCCAAAAATACATTGTCAAGATAACTTAAAGCAGAAAAGTCCATTATTGTTCTCTTCATCTATGGATCCCTTAAGTATAGAATTCGATAACTTATCTGTAGTGACCTATTACTTTACAGAAAGATTTTTTTCCCTTTTATATGCTATTATAGGCAGAACGGAGAGACGTGCTGTTTATTGTTTATTGTTTTTGTTTTATTGGGGGGGGCATCACTGCCCTCTGGTGGTCGTGGGAGCTACCCAGCCTTGCTCCCGGAAAGCTGCTGCTGGATTTGAACCGCCAAGCCAATGGACTGCAGTCCTGCACTCAACCACAATTCCACCGGGCCTCAGCCCGCTGTTTATTGTTAAAGTGCCCCTGGGTCAGCTCATTGTGACCCCATGTACAAAATGTCCTGGGCCTACATCTTCACAACCATTAATATGCTTAAGCTCATGGTTGAGCCACTGTCTCTTACTGAGAGTCCTCCTTCTTTTCTAAGCTCATGGTTGAGCCACTGTCTCTCTTACTGAGAGTCCTCCTTCTTTTCATTGGCCCTTTACTAAGCATGGTGTCCTTTTACAGGGACTAGTCTATTCTGATAATACATCCAAAGAACATGAGGTGAAGTCCCGCCATCTTTGCCTTTAAGGAGCTTTCTGACTGTACTTCCAAGATAGATTTGCTTGTTCTTCGGGCAGTCCGTGGTGTATTCAGTATTCTTTGTCAACACCGTAATTCAAAGGCATCAATTCTTTGGTCTTCCTGAATCTTCAGTTAGCCTTCATATACAAGTGAGAGAGTTGAAAATAACATGACTTGGGCCAGGCACACCTTCATCCTCAATGTGATGTTTTTGCTTTTTAACCTTTAAAGAAATTGTTCTGCAGATTCTTCCAATGCAGTATGTCATTTGATTTCTTGATGGCTGCTTCCATGGGCATTGATTATGTATTAAAATAAAATCTTAAAACTCCGATCTTTTCTACATTTACCATGATACTGCTTATTGGACCAATTGTAAGGATTTTTGTTTATGTTGAGGAGTAATCTATACTGAAGACTGTAGTCTTTGATCTTTTTTCAGTAAGTGCTTCAAGTCATCTTCACTTTCAGAAAGGAAGGTAGTCTTGTCTGCCTATCCCACTTTTTAATAAGTGTTCCTACAATTCTGATGCCAAATTTTTCATGCAGCCCAGCTCCTTGGATTATTTTATCAACACACAGATTTTATCAACAGATTGAATAAATAAGAAGAAATGATACAACCCTGATTGTTTTGTTAGTGAATTGGCTTTTGGTAAATGTACTTAACCTTTCAGTAAAAGGTAAAACAATTGTTTGTCAATTTCTTGGGCAAATGAGATTCCAGTGTTGATATACATTATTATGTTTTCTAACAATGCATAACAGATTATACTAAAAGTATTCAACAGTTAGAAACGTAACATGCATATTTATTAATAGCTGTACTTTGTTGTACTTTTTTGCCATGAGACGTGTATGTGTGTGTATGTGTGTGTGTATCCATAACCCCAAGGTAGAAAGAGGAAGAATCACTGAAAATCAGAATCTGAATTCAAACTAAAAGTGTTGTATTATAAATTGTAGTTCAAACTGAGCCCTGGTGGCGCAGTGGTTCTGTGTGGGACTGCAGCCCACAGGGTTGACGGTTCAAATCCAGCAGCAGCTCTCCAGGAGCAAGGCTGGGCTTCCTACTCCCGCGAGAGCAGTGATGCTCTCATTAAAAAAAAAAATGTAGTTTAGTTTCAAAGTATGTCCATAGTTTAAATCTATGTAAGCCATAATTAAAATGAATTTTAGTCACATTCTTAATAGAAAGAAAACGCCTCATTAATTTTTGTTTATTTATTTGGTTTTTCTATAGACTGGGTTTTAGCAGAGAGGCCAAGAAGCCCTACTCACCAGATGATATAAACTATCAGAAGCCACAAATCTCTGAGCACGTTATGACAGCAAAGCAAACAAGGGGGGAAATTAGAAGGAAATAAGTCAAAGAGTCCTCTAAATGAGTAGGCATCCATTGATCAAATTGATTTTGCTGCTCCTACACATAAGCATTAGTCTAAGCAGCTTTGGTTTACAAGTGAAAGTGTGGGAAAATAACCAAGTAATACCTCAGTTTTGAAGGTCACTATAGTCAGATATCACCTCTGATTGAAAAATGTGAAAAAAATTACAAACTACATTTAGTAAATATTTAGTTCTTAATTGCAAATTGGGAATACATTATATAACAATGTATATATTTAAACAACAAAATTCTTTAAGAAAAACTTTAGCAAAATCTCCATTACATATTTATAGCCCCATAGTAGTCTGACCCGCCTATTTGTTTTGGGCCACCGTGACTTTAGCAGGTTGTAGAGGCAAAATCTGAAGTTTTAACATATCAAATTATTGCCTACATTTTCTTTAGCTAGATTTTAAGCTCCAAGCTGTACATAACCAAATCATGTCACAATCAATGTTCTGTCCTTGAACTGCTAATGTTCATTTATAATTATCCATCTTCCATAAATTGTGTCCATTTCTTTCAATTTTAGTACTGTGATAGCGCAGGAACGATGAAAACTTGCATTTCAAAATATTAGCAAACTACTTTGTAAATGAAAAACAATCCTAAAAAAAAAAAAAGACAGGCACCAGGTTTAAGAAGTCAAGACTAATTATACAACTTCTGTGGGCTCTGAGGCACCTAAATTGACTTCAAAATAGATGCAACAGCTGACTCTCTAACAGTCAGAATTTAACTAACACTTTTTAAAATAATGGAAATCTATGAACGTATGTAAGAGTGGCACGGTGGGGGCCTCTGAGTGGCATGGTGGGGGCCTCTGATCACTACTAGCTTCAACCTTTCAGGCCCTTTTACCAATTCTGACACCAACAATCCCCACCCATGGAATTCTCTACTTCTCTGCTGGGTTTGATAATTCACTGAATGGCTACCCCAGATTCACGGACTATACTGACGATTGTGGGTTTACTAGGAAATTATCAAGTTGCCATTAAGACTAGGGAAGACCAGAAATTCTAGAGTCCAATGGTCAGGACAGTTTATTGGTTATGCCCACAGGCAGACCTCTCCTTGGCTTCTAAAGCTTTGGGGGTCTTTTCAGCCTCTGCTCTGCCTGGGCAAGTGCTACGAAGCTCTTCAACTTGACCAATTGATTAGAAGCACCCGCTCCACCACAGTACAGTGACCAGACATCCCGCTTTTTAACAATTTAACAACGTCCCGTGGTATTTTAAGATTAAAATATATTACAATATTATTTTTGCATTCTATGAAAATTTTTGTTGCTCCATATAGACCAGATTTTTAATCAAGAACCACCTCCCTCCCCCACCCCAGTCAATGGTGTCCCGCTTAAAATCTGGTCACTTTAGAAGGCATTTAGCTTTTTTACCTTATGAGCCAGGAAGCCCATTATACCATCTCCTACAATCCTTATTTCTCTGTTGCTGCCTCTTACTGTCTCCTGCACGATAGCTGCCTTCTGGGCCCAGGAGGGTCTCAAGGCAGGATCCAAAGGACACACTTCCTAAGACCTAGTTCGTCTTTCTTGGTGGTAGTGAGGTCACCCATTTCTGCCTCTGGGATTTTAAGCCTAATAGGATAGCGAAACTGACCAATCCCCTTGCTAGGTCTCCCTGCAACTTACTTGTCTCAGCCCTCACAAAGGTGCCATGAACCTAATTTGCATTATTAGCATGTTGTTCAATCCTCTTGCTAGACCACAAGCAACTTATTTGCATAGTCCCACCCAGCCATCTGGCATGAATTTCAAGGCCATACATAAAAACATCATAGAAAAGTGATCTATCAGGGCTGAGCCCCAGTGGCATAGTGGTTGTGTGCGGGACTGCAGCCCACTGGGATGGAGGTTTAATTCCAGTAGCGGCTCCACAGAAACAAAGGCTGGGCCTCCTACTCCCACCACCAGAAGGCAGTGATGCCCAAAAAGCAAACAAACAAACAAAAGTGATCCATCTCACCACAGAATAACAATAATATTATTATTCTATTATAACCACAGATGAACAGTAATATTATAGTACACTATAATACAAAAATATGCTTTTATAGTATATAACAATATATTTGATGGGTTATTCTACTCTTAGCAGTTTTGTTTTTAATTATGCCTCGAAAAAATTTAAGCAAATCTATGTGAAAACATTTAGATATTATTTCTGGAAAGTGTTCCTTTAGTTGTTATGGAAATATCCATTAAAACTCCTGAAATATCCTGTAGAAGACAAATCACCTCTATGGTATGAAAAAGGACTAGATTCTTTCCTTCCCTCCTTTTACCTGCAGGAAGAACTAGTGAGCTTAAGCTTTAGTTTTTTAACAAATTAGGAAAAGGAATATTTTTACCTATCTACAAATGTGTTATTCAATAGCTAAGTTTTTAAGTCACTTGTTTTCCTAGACACTTCAAGGGAATCAGCAGTCATTGATGCAACCCCAACTCCAAGACTGGAACGTCGTAAGGAAAGTTCCAAGGCAGAAATCTGACGTAACTCTTTGCGACACAACTTTACAGGTGTCACTCCATGAAGCTGTCCCACATTTCCCACTGGTTGAATTTGGGGTGACTGTCTGTGAGATTTTGTACATGGATTTTCATCCATTTCTGCTTTATCGTCGTTGCTTAACAAACGTCCACTGGTCGGTGCTAGAGAGTTACACATTTGAGGTAGTTCGGAGCCCTCTTCACAAAGCGAGGGAGGATTTGGTTGGGTCCTTAAATTGCTTGCACAGCCATCTATTTCTCTTTCTTTTCTACTTGATTTGATAGTTTCGATTCCAGGTTCCCATTTTAATTCTTCTAAAAACAAGCCTGCTTCTCGATTCAGGATTCCATCTCCTGCGTCATGATCTGAAAAATAACACACATAAAACCCACAAAAATTAATAATTATTACTTCAGAGTTAGTTATTTTAATCATAATATCCTAACATAATTTGATTATCACTTAAGATAAATAATGTCTTTTATCTGCTCTTTATAAATAATTTCTTTTGTAATAGAATTGTGAATATAAATTATTCTAATTTTACTTATGTGCATATAAATAGTTCAGAACTTTAGTTCTTGGCCAAAGTTGAAAAAACAGTCGTCTAGGAAGTTTTGGTACTCCCTGGAGACAAAGGGCTTGCCTTTGTTGCCACCTGCCCTGGGCTTGCTCCTGGGGAATCACATTCCAAATCCTTGCCAAGTGAAACTGGTGTGGAAGTGTTCACTCTGTCTTTGTCTCCAGGGCCTCTTCAGAGACGTGGCAGTGTATGGGTCAACATCTGATCTTTGGTGGCAGTTGTAGCATGAAAAGTTTCTCCTTTCCCAATTTATGCTGGGTATGTACCCTCAAAATCAAGAGACCCCTTTCATGGAATGAGTGATTAATAAGAAGTGATCAAACTGATTAATAAGAAGTGATCAAAGTTTGAAGTGCTGAAGAAATAGCATCATTTAAAAATCAGGACCAAAACTTGCTGACATGAAAATCTACATGGGTACTAAGGTAAGCGATATCCCAAGTCAACTTCGAGGACTGCAAAGACTGTAAAATTTAAAACAGATTGCAAATTGGTGGACCAAGCCACATACAGTCCAGTCATATTTTGTATGGTTTATATGTTAAAATTTGACCCTAAATTTTAAATTGAGAGGTTTCACATGGGAAAAAAAAAAAAAACGAGAAAATTCAGAAAAATTCGTTAGCTGGACCACATTCCTGGATGGCAGCCAGCAGCTAGCTTGGCACAGTTTCACTCCGACCTTGAGGAGCTCTGGCAGTACAGTTAGGTAGGCACTGACCTGTAACCACCAGCTCTGTGATTCAAAGCCTCCAGCTGCTCCACAGGGGAAAGCTGAGGCAATCTGCTCCCTTCGAGATTTATAGCCTCGCAAAACCTACCGACGGCCACTAGGAATCAGAATTAGCTTGATGGCAGTGACTTAACTGGAGCTTAAAACAACTATTCGGGCTGAGCCCCGGTGGCGTAGTGGTTGTGCGCGGGACTGCGGCCCACTGGGATGGAGGTTCGATTCCGGCTCCCAGGAGCAAAGGCTGGGCCTCTTACTCCCACCACCTGAGGGCAGTGATGCCTTAAAAAAAAAAAAAAAAAAAAAAAACAACTATTCTAGCTTTTTTAATTCTGGGAAAAAAAATTCTCAACTACCAAATGGTATAGATTCTCATGTGAAACTAGAGTATATATTCACTAAGTTGGCATACAAACTTTCCTGCATTGTAACCTGGACACTAAAAAAAAATCCTGATGCCAAGGCCTAATGTCAAGGGCAGGGGAGGCAGGCATTTTGCTCTGTAAAGTACATATATGAAAACAGAGGACTAATTGTTTTTTCAGTTTGTTTGTTTTGGGGCATCACTGCCCTCTGGTGGTCATGGGAGCTACCCAGCGCTGCTCCTGGAGAGCTGCTGCTGGATTTGAACTGCCAAACCCGCGGGCCGCAGTCCCACACTCAACCACTTACGCCACCGGGGCTCAGCCCCCAAAGGACTATTTGGAAAGGCTTCATCCAGAGTGTACATGAGTCCACTAAGATCTTGCCATTGAAATGTTTCTATGTTCTGGCAAACGTAACCATGCTAGAGAGATCTCTGCTTATATGCTCCAGCAGATTCTGCAATTTCTTCCTTGTCATGATGAAAGGAACCTGGACCTAATTTCTTCTTCCTCATTTTCTCTCAGATGATTGAAGCTGCTTTCATTAAGAATTCCCAGCTAATTAATTGTAGAATTTTAATCTAAAACTAAATTACATTCTGTATCATTTAATAATTCAGGTATCATGCATAAAGAGAGGTTCAGATCTCTTTTTGGTACTTATATTAAATATGTGCACCAGCTTTCCATTTGTATCCATGCATGTATACATCTGTGCTATAGCAATGGCGAAAACTGCCAGGCTGTATGTGGCATCCTTATTTGAGGGTGAATGGTGAACGTGACAGGTTCCAGTTTTCCAGGGCTTCACAATCTAGAAGGTATGAAGGAGGCTTGCAGTTTCAGAACCCCTGAGAGGTGATAGAAACAAACAAATGTAGAAAGGGCCCAAGCACCTAGAGAGGAAGAAACCTTTGGTGTGATTGATACAGGGTGAAAAGAGTTTGCCTGGTAGAAGAAAAGGGGGCTCAGAAGACATCTTTTACAAAGGTATGGAACAGTTTAAAAGAATCAGTCTCCAGATGTCACTAAACCTAGGAAAGTAGAGGTCGAAGTTAAGTGGCAGCTAGGAGACTAGGTAAAAATATGGAAATTAATATGGTTTAATGGGCAAAGAACAGCACTGATTTTGAGTTTATAGATATAGATTCTAATCCTGAGGTTCTGCCTCTAATTAACTAAATTAGATTAGTCTCCAGATCTTTGGTTGGTAATCTTTAAAATGAGAAAAACTCTTAATCATTAAAGGATTATAGGGATATTTTCAGCTATGAGTATTATGTTCTTTACATAAATATTATATTTATGTTGGCATCTTTTATCCTGAGACAGATTTTAAACTAATTATAAACCTTAATCATTATATATTATTAAACCTTAATCATTATATATTATTAGTCTACTATTCAACAAGAAAATCTAAAAATTCTACTTGTGGAAAAGTCCTAAATCTGAACCACTAGATACTATTCTGACTTGTTTTCTTTAAATAATGGGGAGCCACAACAATAAATGGTACTAAAAATTTTTAGAAAGATTGCTTTTTCTAAGTCCATTCAAAAGCAATTAAAATATTAAGAAACCTGAAGACTGAGGTATAAGAACAAGAGCATAAGTTCTTTTCTAATGTTAATTAGGTCGATAGAACCAATGTTTAGTCTAAATCACTGCACAGACAGGTAAGTAAAAGTCGTACATGTGCTTTTTAGTGATAATGGGCAAATGCTTATGAGATTACAATATAACAATGATATATCATATACAACACCTTTAAATAATTTTGAACTCTAATTATTGCTAACGAGCTGCCCTGCTCTCTAGGAAGGCAATCTGATAATATTTTTTAGAGTCATACACCAGAACCATTACATTTTATTCTGGCTTATATGTCTTACATAATAGGAAACAGCCAAGAAAATGTTGGGTATTGTGTCTTAATCTGATTGTATTATTGCATATACTATATAAGCTGCGTACATATTTTAGAACTGCATTTATATATTTAAAAAAATATTAACATAACATTTAAAATTCTATCATTTAAAATTCCATCAATCAGCAGATATCTATCTATCTATCGTGTGCCAGGTCCTGTACTGAGTGTTTTTACTTATATTGTTTCATTTTCTTCTCACACAGACCTTCTTGGTAGATGGTACTGTACTTCTCATTTTACAGCTAAAAGAACAGACTAGAAACATTAACTGGGCGCCTGGTCAAACATATAATAAAAGAAGTTGGAATTCCAACTCAGGTCTGACTCTAGTAACTTCATGTATAGTTTTATGTTTTTTTAAATTTATAATAGGTATAGAGTTTTAAATACTTAAACAAAAAGGCAGACTACAAGTCAGTGCTGACTGATTTTACCTCTACAAAAATTTGGTAGGAGACAGACAGTTGCACCATAACAAAGACATGGCCAAGAAGTGACTGAGTAAAAATGTTTCTGCTATTTGAAAATGCTAAAATATTTTTTAAATGAAAACAAACCTGGTGGGGAGTCAATGAAATGATTACTATAACCACAACTAACTGAATAACCAAGATCATTACATATTAATTAAATTACAACAGTTAGTTATGTATGTAAGATACATACAGAAACCTCAGAATTTGAAGTATTTAAATATCAATCCCAACAAACCTTGCTTAATGTCATTATGTATATTAGAGTAGCATTTTTTCATTTTGTTTTGTTTTGTTTTGGGGGCATCACTGCCCTCTGTTGGTTTGAGTTGGAGGCCCAGCCTTGCTGCTGGATTTGAACCTCCAACCCAGAAGGCCACAGTCCCACGCACAACCACTACGCCACTGGGGCTCAGCCCCTAGAGTAGCATTTTAAGATTTTTTTTTACAAATAATTGTATTGGGGGCTTGTACAGCACTCTTTTTTTAATACAACTATTATCACAATCACACATATACCCACTGTGTCAAGCACATTTGTACATTTATTGCCATCATCATTTTCTAAACATTTTCTTTCTACTTGAGCCCTTGGTATCGGTTCCTTTTTTTGGGGGGTGGGAGGGTATCACTGCCCTCTGGTGGTGGGAGTAGGAGGCCCAGCCTTTGCTCCGTGGAGCTGGAATTGAACCTCCATCCCAGTGGGCTGCAGTCCCGTGCACAACCACTACGCCACCGGGGCTCAGCCTGGTTCCTTATTTTTCTCCCTCCACCACCCTATGCTAAAATGTTAATGGTTGTGGGTAGGATTATGGTTGACTTTTTTTCTGTGCTTTTCAAATTATTCTATAATGATAATACTATTATTTTTCATAGCTCAAAATAAAAGTGTATTTCGGTAAAATAGAATATTAGATAAAATAATATTTTCAACAAAAATACTTGCTTAGTGTAGAGGGTATAATAGGTTGGTAGGTCAGATAGGTGTTATTGCCATTGTACACATCTCCAAGATCCACTAACTCTGCTTTTTATGTTTGTATCATTAAAGAGTACAACTAGAACTCGGCTTTCTTAAATTTGTATACTACACCATACTGTCCTTTTAGAAATCTTAAGCAGACTTTAGTAGCACAAACATATGGGCCATTTAAAGCTAGATATCTCTGATGTTGAGGGTTTCTTTAAAAAAACAACTATTCTTTGTTAATCTGGTCTCTGTTTCCTATTTAATTCCTGCTCCCTTTCAATTGTTTACACTGCTAAAGTTGGAAATCAGAAAATTTACTCTATCAAGATTTGTATGTACCACATCTCTGACGGCAACTCACCCCCAGCAGTTACTCTATTAGATAGAGTTCATATGTAATTGGATAGTTTAATCACATCAAGAAGAGTTTTATAATCATCACCACAGTTTCAGAATATCTCTTCATTCTTGCACTTGTTAGTAGCTCCCCATTTCCCACCAACCTCTGCTGCCATACCATATCTCTAAGGAATCATTAAATCCAGTTCCTCTCTCTATAGATTTACCTATTCTGGATTTTGAAGATAATTTTTTATCTTTAAGTAACGAACCAGGACTCAGTAGAAAATGAATTTTCTAACATACTTTATTTACTGTTTTATCTATGAATCAGTTTCATTTCCCTCTTCTAAAACTGTTGATAACAAATACTGGCCCACCTTGAGTTTGAGGGTCAAATGAAACTATTTGTAAAAATATATATAAATTATAAATATCACAATTATAAGGTGACTTTAAAATTATTTTCCTAAAATATTGTTGAGTGTAAAATTTTAATACTTTGCTAATTCTGCTTTTAGAACATATTTAGATTATATCTCTTTATTAAACGTGTATTTTATTTTCACTAGTATCCTTACAGATTCTGTAGCCAACAGTTTTCTTTATAGGTATAGAATACGTGTTCCTAAAACAATGTGCTCCTGAAAGGTTATGAGTAAGTAAAAATAACATGTAATAGGAAGAAATTAACAATATTTTAGTTTCTAGAAAATACTCTTCAAAGTCAGGTTGGATGTTTAATGAAATATATACTATGTTTTTAAAATTATTGATTCTTGGTCGAGGGGATGAGACGAGCTAGTCAGGGCACAGTATAGCACCAATGAAACACACAACTTCTCTCTAGCTCTTTAATGTTTCTCCCCCCACCCCTCGCCCCACTATCAGGCCCCAATTCTACCTTACAAATCCTGCTAGACCAGAGCATGCACATGGGAGCAGACAAGAGCTGAAAATCCAGGGAATCCAGGACAGATAAGCCCTTCGAGACCAATAATGAGAATACCCAAACCAGGAAGGTAGGAGAAAGGAACCGATCACAATGATCTACATATAACCCTCTCCCAGGGGGATGGACAGCAGAAACATGGGTGAAGGGAGACACTGGTTAGTGTAAGACATGAAAAAATAATAATTTACAAATTTTCAAGGGTTTTTGAGGTGGGGAGGGTGGGGAAGGGAAGGAGGGGGAAAAGTGAGGAGCTAATTACCAAGGGCTCAAATACATACATACATACACACACACACACACACACACATATATATATATATTCCTACTTGGCTGATCTACTGAGAGTATATTTTAATCTTAGCAGTATTTTGTTCTCAGGGCACTTTTTGCCATGTTTTATCATTTCATTCAGGAAAATGTAGAAAATTCCATGATCTTTTTTTTTTTGGGGGGGTGGGGGGGCATCACTGCCCTGGTGGGAGTAGGAGGCCCAGCCTTGCTCCTGGAGAGCTGCTGCTGGATTTGAGCCGCCAACCCTGTGGGCCGCAGTCCCGCACACAACCACTACACCACCGGGGCTTAGCCCGCAAATTCCATTATCTTTTAATCCCATTTTCCCACAAATGTTTATACAAGAAGCCCTGGTAGTATAATAGGTTCCACATGGAGCTACTGAATAGTAAGTGGTTCACAGCGGCCTGTTACTCCGTGGACAATGGGATAAGCTTGTCTGCTGTCGAGATTTGAAGCTCTGAAACCTGAAGAGTTGCCGATAGGGTTGCTGTAAATTGGAATCAGCCCGATGGCAGTGAGTTTTTTGAGGGGGAATTTTTTTTAGCTCTTTTACACATAATATTATTTTGCCCTTATTTGTATCCCTCTATTTATTTTGCATCATTTTTGTTGTGAGAATCCAAAGGCTTAATTTATTGTATTTGAATTACTGTGTTTATCTATTCTAAAGATTAGTCAAGAATTAAAGGGAGTTAAGCAGAGCCCTGTTGGCGCAGTGGTTGTGTGCAGGACTACGGCCCACAGGGTTGATGGTTCAAATTCAGCAGCAGCTCTCCAGAAGCAAGGCTGGGCTTCCTACTCCCACCAGGGCAGTGATGCAGAAAAAAAAAAAAAGGGAGTTAACGAATATAAAAGTCCCTGGTGTAGGGTTCAGTGGACTGGGAATAGTGATGGCAGTCAGTAAATGATGATGTCCTTCACACATAAACATGTATTTATCCAGTCACTTCCCACATGACTTTGATAAACATTTAGAAAAAAAACCAACATTCAGGCAACTCTAGCTCATAAGGACCCTATAGAACAGAGTTGAACTGGTCTGAGGGTTTCTAAAGCTGTACCTTGTTATAGCACAGATGGCCACATCTCTCTCCCTTAGAGCAGCAGTGGGTTCTACCTGCTGACTTCTGGTTAGCAGCTGAGAGTTAAATCACTGCATCACAAGCGCACCATCATATATGTACTTAGACTACACGGTAACCAGTTGCCTTCAAGGTGATTCTGATTCATGTGCTTCAAAGTACAGCAGCAAATAGGGTTCTTTTTAATGGATGTCACCTTTGGGAAGAAATCTGCCAGGTCTTTCTTCTAAAGTACCTCAGCAAGAATTCCAGTCACTAACATTTCCATTAACAGTTTAGTGCTTAATTAATTGAGCCACCCAGGGTCTGGTATACTAGGCAACTATGTTTGTTTACAGCTAAACCGAAAGATAAGTAATAACTCAATTGGGGAAGGCATGTGGATCAGGCATGACTCCCCTCCATTCTAGCAGCAAGTGTCTTACGTTCTGATGGTGCCAGTTGTCGTTGAATTGCTTCCCCCAGCAGCTCTTTAAGCTTCTTCTTAAGATCCCTGCTAGTTTTCTTATAGAAATAAAGATCTTTCTCCAGTTGCTGGATCTTCTCTTCATAGGTTTTAAAAGTTTCCACAATGGCTTCCCCATCTGACTCTATAAAACAGAAATTCACAGTTAAAATAACTTAAATAAATGGCTGTCCGAGGCACTCTTTGGAACAACAGACAAAGGAGAGTGAATAGGAGTAAAGTGTGGGTAATCGACTCCACGAACAACTGCTTCCTGTGCAGTGAGACCAGAATTGGATGGTAACATAATGACTATTGCTGAGTATTTTTATCAAAGTTTCAATAAAATAATCCTGCTCAAAAGGGAGAAAACAAAGAAGGGAATCTAAAATGCTCATGGATCTGAGACTTTCAGAATAGAGGGTGGATGAACCCTTGAAACTATTGCCCTAATGTAATATTTAAACCGTAAACTAAATATATCCCCTGAAGTCTTCTTAAAAACCATTATCATAGTTTAGCTTAGCAAGTGAAAAATAAACAAACCTGCTCTTTTAAGAATTATCTATTTGGTTTCAAATTGACTATAACAACTTGAAAGCTTAGACAGAAACCTTAAGGGGGAGAGGAGCTATGTTAACAAGGGAGAAACGATTCTGAAAAGGAGGTGACAGTGTTTCACAAAGTTGGACATGTAGAAACTGTTGAATTGGTATATAATTTATTTTTCTGTGTATTCTCAACAATTTATAAATAAAATGTAGAAAAAAGTTAATAGATTAAGTTATAAAGGAAAACAATGCAAATTAAAGAAGGAAAATAAAGAAGTAAATTTTTAGTTTATGCAACAATATAACTTTCAAGCTTAAAATTACTTATGAATGTCTGAACTTTCCCCACTGGAATATTTATAAAATAGTACTACAGGTTTATAATTTTGTTATATTCAGCTATTTTACAATTTTGTATTCTTTCATTTTGAATAAAAATATTTTGTTTTTAAAGATACTTTAAATTAGTTACATTAAAAATAAAAATTTCCATAAAGTATATTATATAAAACAAGTTAAATTTAATACCTACATCTCATTAGAAAATTCATAAATTATTACTATATTATATAGTGATTATTACTGTAGCATTATTAATGAAAAACCTATATAACTATAAAAATTTATACTTCTGATAAAAAAAACTTCTTACTTGAGCTCTGTGGGACAATGCCAGTCAGTTTTAATATATATAAAATGAGAGAAGACTAAAATAAGGAGAGCATATTGAAATGCAATGATATAGTCATGGAATACTGTCAAGGAAATTCTGTCAATTGGTTGCTGATTAATTATAGAATTAAGCACATTGCCTTAACATGAAAATGTACTTATTTTCCAGTTTTGGCTTATTCATGTTGCTTTTTCCAGGCCCCTTTAAACTCATATGTAACATGGATTGCAGCAGTAATGGTTACCTGGTAATGATCTTGTTGCCTTGGCAACTGCTCGTGTACTGGCTACGTGTCCAGGGAACGTGACTGTTGAGATAATAGCTCTCTTTCTGTAGCAGAGTTGATGGTTTAACAACTGTGCAATGATAATAATGGGTGCCCAGAAACAGTAGGCTGATTTTTTTTCAGTAGGCTAATTTTGACCTAATATAACCAAGCATGAATTCATAAGCAACTAAAAATGATAAGAAAAACAATGTAGGAATCTGATGGAACCTAGTGCTTTGATCTTGTGAATGAAAAACAAATACCACAATACTATATCTGTAGGAGACAGAAAATCTCCAATGGGCACCGAAAAGTTAAAACAAATATTACCATATTAAAAAACCCCAGCATATTCCCATTTCCTGTTGAGAGCAAGAACAGAATCAAAAAAGGTTGCAGCAGTTTCTGTGTGTGTACCGGGGGCAAGCAGAAGGGCTATACAGTGCTTAGAGCATGTGTGTGCCCTGCATGAAAGTCAACTACACTGAAGCATGGTAACCAAAACACAACGCAAAACAAAGAATTAAGTATTTATACACGTGGCGTTAAATGATCAAATTCTTTTCTGTCTTCCTTTCTCAATGATCATTTGCCCATGACCTGTACTTAACTAACAGAAAACAGGAGTCACCTTTGAAATGATGTAGCAGCAGCTGCATCTTTCGTTCGTGCTCTGTTTGCTGGAGGGTGGCTTTCCGGTCACACTGCAATTTCAGATGCTCAAGTGCAGACTCCAGCTCACGAACTGTATTATCCTGTTCCAGAACTTTCATCTTTATTTCTTTATTCTCTAACTGTAGTTTCCGTTCAGCTTCTCGCAAATTAACCACCTAAACAATACATTTTAACCTTTTAAAATACCTCTTAGATAACCTAATACTTGACTAGGTACAAAAAGATGAACTTTCTCAATACCATGGTATCAGTGATTTCTGCAAATGCATTTGGTCACTGAGGCAAATTCTCTGTAGCATACCAACAAAATAACAGCCTTTGGAATTCGTTGGGATTTTGAATAATGATAATATGAAATATATTTATAATGTTAAAAATGGTATTTTAAATATGTACTAAAATTTTCTTAGACATAATCTGTGGTTTACATTTTCTATTTTTGTGATTGTACAAAAGAGGAAATAAACTAAAGACTATAGTAACATCTTCAGACATGTTGTCAGGAAACACTACTCCCTGGAGAAGGACACCATGCTGGGTAGAGTAGCCAGGCATTGAAAGAGAAGATCGTCCACAAGAGAGGTTGACACAGGGCTGCAAGGACGGGCCCAAACTCAGGACAATTGTGACGGTGCACAGGACTGGCGCCTTTTCGTTCTGTTTTCCATAAGCTTGCTATGAGTCACAACTGACAACCTAACAACGTAAAATTTTGCTATGAGTAAAAGCTTGCTATGCGCATATTGAAATGCAATGATATAGTCATGGAATACTGTCAAGGAATGCTATGAGTCACAACTGACAACCTAACAACGTAAAATTTTTAGGTTTAAACTCAAAATGGATTTTATAAATGATAGATTATTCCTTGCTATAAACAGAAAATTCAATTTCAGATTTTTACGTTCAGATTTTTCACACTTTAGCTCACCGGGTTCTTCTCTGTACTGATATGAAGTGAAAAAACTTAAGAGAATGTCTTGTGTCACAGACACTAATAATGTAATGACCTTAGAAAAGTATTTTTTAACAAGGGATTCTTGGATTCAGAGAATCCATCGAGCATGGCTTGAATACGCTCTTGCTTTGTGCTGAGCATCGCCCACAGAGCTGTGCTCTGTCAGTACTGAGAACTGCCCTCCACTGCTTCCTGCCATTCAAATAACCAAGAAAAGGGCATTTTTCTCATCAGTAATAGTAGCATAAATTACCAGTGCCAATGGTTATTTGAGAGGAGGGCTGAACATAACATTTCCACTGTCTTCATCATCATTTTCCTTATGTAACAGAATTAGAACTTTATCTTTAAACCACAATTTTATGTTGCGTAAATTATCTGGTATTCTTTAAATTGAATATATTTTTAGGAAAAAGAGTTGTCTAGTCATTAACTCTTTCTCTTAAATAAACGAGAGAAAAGATGAATATATTTCTCAGTGCCATAAAACATCTCTGAAATAGTAAGTTGTCAAATTGGCAAACATAACCTATTTTCATTGATATTAAGCACATTTGGGTTAATGCTAATATCGCTTACTATCTTTGGAGTAGTAAGTATCCACTTCATGTCCATTTCAACTCACAGGGTTGTGATGAATGAAGGAAAAAGAACCCAAACCTGTAGGGCTCTGTGGTATGTTAACTCAATGCACTCACTGCCATCCAGTCAAATCCAACTGCCCCTTTGGTCCCAAGAACGTTTGTAGGAGTAGACAGCCTCACCTTTCCCTCTCAGAACAATCGGTGTGTTCAAACCACTGCGTTGCAGCTCAATGCATAGCCAGCTACACTCCCAGCGCTGCTTACGGGTGCTAACTAGCAACAGTCAAATCAAGAACACATCTATAAATAGCGACCTGGGAATACAATTTAAATGACTTGTTTTTAAAAAATATTTTTGGCAGTTTTTTTTTGAAAACTCTCGCCCTTAAGAACCCCACAAAAATGAACTTAACGAAAATGAAAAAAAATATTTCAAATTAGTGGCTGGGAAGCTAAACTGCTATGTGAGCCTTCACCAGAATAATCGATAAATGACATTTGGCATAAAAGAGACCACCACAAATCTGGGTATGTATATCACAAAATTTCCCAATGACAATATTTAGTACTGAATATAGGTACACCATCAAACCTTTGAGTGTTCAATTTCTGTGTGTGTGTGTGTGTGTGTGTGCATCACTGCCTCTGGTGGTCGTGGACGCTACCCAGTGCTGCTCCTGAGAGCCGCAGCTGGATTTGAACCACCAAGCCTGCAGGCCGCAGTCCCGCACTCAACCACTTATGCCACCAGGACTCAGCCCTCAATTTCTTTAATAATTAAAAATGTGAGCTATAAAACATCTTGAACTCTATAAGGAAATATGCTCTCTATCCAACACAAACCTTATTGAAATATCTGAAAAGAATAGCTCTGATCTCAACAGGATTCAGACAAATTAGTTTTTTCAAGACATTTGCTTCACTATAAGAAAGGTGTTTAAACGACGCTCGAAGTGAGTTTTGCCGACTCTGGATGCTTTCATTCTTATATTCAATCGCAGCCTCCAAAGCTTCAATTCCTTCTTCAAGTTGGAAAAGATTATGTTCTTCCTAGATGTAATACAATAGAAATCACTCATTTTAATTGATGTGTTATAGCTTAGATTCTTATACACAGATCTCACTAGTGCTATTTAAGTTTAATGGACATTATCATTCTCTCCCCTCAATTTTAAGAACAAAATGTTTATTCATAAATGCATTGGGTATGAATGTGTTTGTGTATATAAAAGAAAGCTTCAAAAGTATGTGGAAAAATGTATTATCTCATTGGATCCTTACAGTAATACTTCTGTAGTATGTGGAGGAAACCAAATCCTTGAAGGATTATGAAATGCACCAAAGTCACCTAGCAAATGCTGAACACATCTTATACAAGGAAAACTCCCAAAACAAAGCTTTAACTCATGTTTAGCAATCTTGTCATATAGCTCCTTTAAATACTTCCTAAGTTCATATTTTGTTAGTATTACCATTGGTAATATGTAGATGACCCCCACAACCCTATCTCTAGTGTCAAGGATGCCTACCAACCAGGAGATAAATAACAGATTAGGAGATTAAAACTAGTAATCAGAACAGAGGCTCTGGGGAGGAAACACTAGTGTGGCATAATTTTAAAAAGTATTGATGGACATGATTTCTTAAGATTTCTGTGAAATGTTATTACAGGAAAATATACACATTCAAAACAGTGAAAGCCTAACTTCTTGCTGGATGGAGAGAACCATAAACATTATATGCAATAGCCTTAAGGGAATGGGCTATGCCCAGGGCTCAATGGTCACAGTACCTTATAATAAATACCTCAGTACTTACTTAATTTAGGTCCCTCTAGTAAGTTAATACTAAAAAAAAACTATGGGAAGATAGTACTAAATTCTTCTCAGCAGATTTCCTTAGTGGTAAGAAAAATCTGAGGAATCTCTGTTATAGAAAGCTAGCAATATTTTTATTTATCTAAATAATATGGTATGGGGCTGAGCCCCCGGTGGAGTAAGTGGTTGAGTGCGGGACTGAGGCCCGTGGGCTTGGCGGTTCAAATCCGGTGGCGGCTCTCAGGAGCAGCACTGGGTAGCGCCCACGACCACCAGAGGCAGTGATGCCCAAAAATAAATAAATAAATAATATGGTATGAGGGGAATCTAAATATCTAGTAAGAAGTTGACTTTGCCAAACTTGGTCACAGAACTTCAAATTTAAAATGTTTCTATCTATATAATACATGTTTTAGGTCACCTAGATTTTTAAGTTCCTTCAGGGCAGACTGTCTTAACCATAATTCATTACCTTATTGCTTAGCAGAGTACATATAACAGAGTTTGAGGTCAGTAAATGTCCGTTGAATAAATTAATGAAGGAGAAGAGTATTTGTGTGTGTATATGTGTGTGTGTGTGTGTGTGTGTATATACATATATCTATATATCCCAACTATTTGATTACATGACCCAACTATTTTCCTTCACTCTTCCCCACAACAAACCAAAGGAAAACAGTGTTAGTATTTTTGATCCACCTAAAGAATTGATGGGCTCCCCCAATAAAATGATTCATTTTTTTTAAAAAGGGGAGGGGAAAAGAGGAGCCTATACCTAGGGCTCAGTAGAAAATATTTGGGAATGAATATGGCAACATGTGTACAAATATGCTCGACACAAATGATGTATGGAATGCTATAAGAACTGTAAGAGCCCCCAATAAAATCATTGAAAAAAAAAAGAATTAATGGACTTCTAGAACTCTTTTTCTGGACATTCAAGGAAAAGGACTGTGGGAGATTCAAAAAATACTTATTTTAAAAAGGTATTATTATAAAAGATCCTCAAAAAACCATTTAATAATTTTTTAAAGTTCAAGTCATTCCATTTCTCTGTGCAATCACTTAACCATTAAGAAGTTGATGATTTGCTACTCCACAAAGAAAAAAAAACCTGAAAAGTTTGAAGGTGAAAAAATAAGAGGAACCACAAAAAGGAATCCTCAAAAAAAAGGTATTTGTGTAGAGTGTAATCATCGTATGTGTGTATATATGTGTGTATACACATATACATATATAGTGTGGCTTTATATACTGCTGAGAAGAATTTAGTATTAAGTTCCCATAGTGTTTTTTTAAGTATTAACTTCCTAGAGGGACCTAAATTAAGTAAGTACTGAGGTATTTATTATAAGGTACTGTGACCATTGAGCCCTGGGCATAGCCCATTCCCTTAAGGCTACAGCCCATGTTGTTTGTGGTTCTCTCCATCCAGCAATAAAAGTGTAGGCCGACAAAAAGAAGTGTCCAGGGGCCATGTGGAGCCCTCACAGTCTGAGAAATTTGTTATAGCACAGACCAAGGGCTGGTTATGTGGTCTTTCCTGTAGAACATTGCTAAAGTCCAATTTCTGATTCAGCAGGTCTGGGTAAAGCCTGAGGCCATAATTCTCACAAGCAGCCAGCTGAAGCCGTTGCTGCTGGACCAAAAGACCATCCTGTGAGTAACCTAAAACAATGAATGCAAACTTTGGGACCAGACACCCTTTTGACTAAAGAATAAAACCAAGTTTTGGAGCAAGTATTCCATTTATATATATACACTCCTCTTTCTTTAAAATTTATATTTACCCTCATAAAACAATTAGAATTTTAAAGATGAACTAAATATGAGTTCTTATATTTTCACATTGAAACCTACTGCTCTGTATTACTAGAAAAATGGAGTTCAAGTCTTCAACTTTAGTTTCTGTATCTTAGAGAAAAGGAGAGAATTTTCCTACAGTAAATTATTGTTCAGACAATTAGTAAGATGATCTGAAATCCTGTGTATGCCTCATAAGGTAATGCAACTTGGAAACTATTTTAACTTATTTTAGAAAGAAAATAATTCAAGCAAGTTTAAAGAAATCAAAACAGCAAAATGTTCCTGTTAGATTTATTGATGTTACCTTAGAATCTCATGTTCCTAATTATCATTTATTAGCAGATCTTTATTACTATTGGGGAATAGTAATATTGGTTTTCCACTACTTGCTTGTCAGTACGGTGGTGTCTTGCATGTTGCTAGGACACAACTGTCAACTTGGTCACCCAAGAGTAAGCAGGCTTCTACAGAGTTTCCAGATTAAGGCAGACTAAGAAGCGGGATCTGATCATGTACATAAAAATGAAAAAAATTGGCTGGTGAAAGCATTGTGGATAACAGTAAAACACTGTCTGATGTGGTACCATAAGATGAGCCCTTCAGGTAGGAAGGCATTCAAACATGACGGGGGAAGAGCTGGCCTTAGTGACATGGAGGGAGTGACGCTTTCCGGATCTTCATCTGCTTATTTGGTACAACTCAAAATGAAAAGAGAAGGTGAAAATATCCACCAATAATGAGAACGTGGAATGTATAAGGCATGAGTTAAGGAAAAATAAAAAATCAGCAAACATGAAGAACACTTAAAATCAATATCCTAAACATATACATTTTGGCCATTTTGAATCAGATGATCATGTGATCTACTCTGTCAGGAATGACAAAATGAAGAGAGAGAGTGTCATGTTCATCATCACAGAGAACATTTCAAGATCTCCACTGAAGCAGAGCTGACTGTAACACACTAATATCCATACAACTACAAAAAGACCAGTTAATACAATTGTTAGTCAAATTTACGATTAAGTTTGGAAAATTTCAAGATTTTTGGTAAAAATTAAAGATTTTTACCAACTTCTGCAATCTGAAATTGATCAAACATGATCAGTTCCTGAGAAATTACTAGTGCTTGAAATGTAAAAGTTGTAAACAAAGAATTAATAGTTGGAAAATATGGCTTTGGTAATAGATGAACCAATTGGTGATTCCAGAGACCACATGATAAAATGGTGCAAGTCCAACAATTCACTCACTTCAAAGGTTTTTTCAACAACATAAACAATGAATAAACATATGTACCTTGCTAGATGGATTGCACAGGAATCAAATTGATGATGTCTATGTAAAGAAATAAGGGAGCTCCTCAGTCTCATCAAAACAAGGCCGGGAGTCCATTGCAGACAGACCACTAATTGCAAGTTCAAGAAACACCCGAAGAAAAGTCTCCGAGAGCAAAAGTAAAGCTAAAGTATATGCTTCTTGCATTTAGCAGTCATCTCAAGAATAGGTTTCACACATTGAACACGAATGAAAGAAGACAGGGTGAGTTGTGAGATGACTTCAAGGACGTTATGCATGAAAAAAAGCAAATGGTAATTTTTTAAAAACAAAAAAGTAAAAATAGATGAGCACACAATATCTAAAGCAAATTGAAGAAATGAGGAAGTGCAAGAGCTAAACAGAATAGAACAAAGGGATGTTGAGAAGACAAAGAATTTTAATGACATATACAAAAGCCTGAAATTACCAAGTCAAAAAAGGAAAACATGTTTGGCATTTCTCACGCTGAAAAAAGAAAAAGAAATGAGAGAAAATTGAAGCTTCAAGTTGCACTATTTAAGAATTTTATGGCAAAGTATTGAATGATGCAAGGACAGTCAAAAGAAGATGGGAAGAATAGTCACTATATAAAAATGAATTCATGGACACTCAGCCATTTCAAGAGATAGTATGATAAAGAATCAATGAATTGAAGGAAGAAGACCAAACTGCATGGAAAAGACTGGTAAAAGCAAGGTCCAGAATTTGACAAAATATCTTCTGACATGTTCCAACATATGCCACACTGAAATGCTAACTTGTCTATACCAAGAAATCTGAAAGAGAGCTACCTAAACATACGATTTGAAGAGATCCATATTTATGCCAATTCCAAGGAAAAGTGATCCAGCAGAATGAGGAAATTATCAAACAATTCATGCAAGTAAATTTTTGCTGAAGATGATTCAAAATGGTAGTTCAATACACCAACAGGGAACTTCCAATAATTCCAGCCAGATTCAGGAAAGGATAGGGAATGAAGAATATCATTGCTGAGGCCATCAGGAGTCAGCACTGACTTGATGGCAATGGGTTTGGTTTTTTTGGATGTTAGATGGATCTTGGCTGGAAGCAGAGAATACTAGAAAGATATATGCCTATGTTTTATTGACTATGCAAAGAAATTTAATTGTGTGGGTCATACAACTGATAGATAACGAAAAGAATGGGAATTCCAGAACATAAGATTGTGCTCATGAAGAACCTTTACATAGACCAAGAGGAAGGTGTTTGAATAGAATGAAGGGAAACAATGTTTTCAAATCTGTAAGGTTGTGTCCTTTAGTCACACTTATTCAATCTGAATGCTGAGTAAATAATCCAAGCTGGACTATGTGAAGAACTCAGTGACAGAATTGGAAGAAGAGCCATAACCACCTGCAGCATACGGATGACATAACCTTGCTTGCAGAGAGTGAAAAGGAATTAAAGCACTTACTAATAAAGATTAGAGTACAGGGTGGATTATAACAACATTTTAAAAAATTTGCTCACAAGTGTGCCAATATGCAGCATCAAGATAAATGGAGAAAGAGTGAAGTTGTCAAGGATTTAATTTTACTTGAATCCACAATTACTGTCCATGGAAGCGGCAGTTAAAATATCAAACACTGGATTGTAATGAGTGCTTGCAAAAAACCTCTTTATAGTATAAAAAAGCAAAGGTCTCACTTTGAGGACTAAGGTGTATCTCATATACATGCAGAATCTAAACAATAAGAAACATCAGTGGGGAAGGGAAGGGGAGGAAAAGGAGCTGATACCAAGGGCTCAAGTAAAAAAATGTTTTGGATATGTCAAGGGCAACATATGTACACGTGTGCTTAATGCAATTGAATAATGCATTGTTATTAGATTTGTAAAAGCACCCCAATAAAATGATTACTTTTTAAAAAAGAAATGAAACATCAAAAAAGAATTGGTGCCTCTCTTCTTGGCTGCAAAAATGCCATCCAGACCTCGGAAGATCTGGAAAGTTAAGGGTCACGCGAGTCATGGCCAGGCCTCGTCCACAAGCATCGGAAGCATGGGGAGGCTGGAGGAATGTGGATGTCATGCACCAGTTGTCATGCATCAACTTCAACAAGTCCCATCCAAGCTACTCTGGACAAGTCAGTATGAGGCTTACCACCTGAAAACGAATCGAGCTCCTGCCCAACTGTCAGCCTCGATAAATTATGGACCTCGTCAGTGAGCAGACAAGGATAGCTGATACCACAAAGAAGACTGGAGCTTCTCCCATTATGGATGTGGTGTGGCCAAGCTATGGCATGGTTTTGGAGAAGGGAAAACTCCCAGGTCAAGCTGTCATCATGAAGGCCAGAGGAGATGATTAAGGGTGTTGGGTGGGGTGGGGGGTGGCTGGTGGGGAGTACTTTGTCCAGTGATGTTTTTGAAGGACTTTGTCCAGTGACTTTTTGAAGCTACATGAAGGTTTAATTAAATGTTAAAGGTTTTCCCCTTAAAGAAGAAGAAGAATTGATACCTTTGAATTATGGTGTTGGGCATACCATGAACTGTTAAAAGAATGGATAAATCTGTCTTTGAAGAAATACAATCAGAATCTTCCTTAGAAGTGAAGATGAGGGCTGAGCCCTGGTGGCCTGCAGCCCACTGGGAGGGAGGTTCAATTCCAGCAGTGGGGCTGGGCCTCCTACTCCCACCACCGAAGAGCAGTGATGCCCCCCCCCCCAAAAAAAAAAAAAAACCTTTTAAAAAAAAGAAGTGAAGATGATGACACTTTTCTTTTGTGTACTCTGAATATGTTGTCAGGATAGACCAGTCTCTGGAGAGGGGCATCTAGCTTGGTATAACAGAGCACCAGCTAAATTACTCTGAACAAGATGCATATTGGTTGCAACAATGAGGTCAACATAGCAATAATGGTAAGGACTGGGCAGGGCCAGTGTTTGGTTCTGTTGCATAAAGGTTCACTATGATTCAGAAACTCACTTGATGGCAATGATTTTGACTTTAAAAAAAATAACAATTACAAAGGTACAAGCAAAATCCAGTTCAGAGTTACATTAAAGAACAAACTTTATGAAGGGCAAATAGAACCTCAAATTGACTCAAAGAAAACTCTCATTAGCTGCAGGAAGCTCAACAGTGCTGCACATCAATCCTGAGTAGCTGTAAAATTGGTTTAGATGAATATGAAAATATGAAAATATGAAATAGAAACAAATGTTCTTTGAGGATAATAGACCTTCTAGTATGTGTATAAATATAATTCTCTCATGAAACAGTATTCCATCTAAATAAAATGAGCTTCCCCCCCATATTTCTGCCAATACATACTATGTTTTTCATAGTTATGTTCAAGACTCCAATCCACTGGGGTTGGGATATTACCCCCAAGTGATGACTGAATTGCTTTCTAGTATTACTGAAATGTAATAAAATTAATAAATAGGGTAATTGAGAAATAGTGTAATAATTTTATTACATTATATAAACTTGCTACTTTATGTTTTTCAGTGTTTAGCGTTTATTACATTTCTTAGCCCACTCCCACCCCCGGTTTCTTACATTTCTGTCTCTTCTCCTCAGATTATGATTTCTCAAGAAAGCTTAATGCTTTTGACTTTTTTGTTTCTTTCATAGGGCCTAGTCACCGTCCTAGGTAGGCAAGCTTGTAGCTTCAATTTAACAACCTCTATATTCCCCTGCATAGTTACCCAAGTTAAGTTATAGAACAGGGGAGTCAGGTTCTTATCATGGTCCCTCAATCAAGTTAGTCTTCAATTCCTTTCACCAACTTCTTCAGTAGACTCTCAGTTCACGCTATCCTTTCGTCTGCTCCTTAACCAGCCACCCCCCACCCCACCCAACCCAGTAGTATATAAAATATTTCCCTTCTCTTAGTCATTTCCCCTTTCTAATGATAATGACAAACTTTTAAAAAGTTTATCTTAAATTTATAAACTTCAAGAATTTAACTTTATAAAGTAAGGTTTATGCCAAATGAATGAATTTAAGACAAATGAATGAAAAAAATTGTTAAGACAAAAGTCTGAAGCAATTCAATAGTCTTTCAGAGTTGTTTTGTTTTCTATTAAAGAGGGGAGAAGTTATATATGCATATATAACTGATCAAACCCAACTCATTACCATTGAATTGATGCCTTATAGGTCAGGGTAGAACTGCCCCTGTGAGTGACTAAGACCATAACTGTTTATGATAGTGAAAGCCCTAGCATTCTCCAGTGGCTAGTGGTTTTACACTGTGGACTTTGGGTCACCCTAGCATTCTCCAGTGGCTAGTGGTTTTACACTGTGGACTTTATATAGGCCAACTGGTAACCAGTAAGCCACTAAGGTTCCTAAATTTACAACTAAAAGGCATTTTTTAGAGGTTTGAAATTTGTATTGGCTGGACATAATGTTTGTGAACACTGAGCCTTTCTCAATCAAGGTTCTATGAAAGAATTAACCTTTGATGGCCTAGGAATGAGTCTATGAATTGGAACCAACTTAATTGGCATTTAACAATCACCACTACCTATGATCATTTAAGAAAGATGCAAAAAGAGAAGTGAGCTGTCATCCTGGGAAGAATTGAGAAACTAGTGTATCCAATCACTTTCTGTGTTCTATGATTTCAGATGAAAAACCTTCAAGGAAAGCGTGAGTGCCCCAAGCCCTGGCAGTAGAGGAAGGGGCCATGCCAACAGACATGCCATGTGAGGACTTCAGACATGTTTTATTGGCACCAAACTGGTGTCAAGGTGTCAAGAACTCACTATTGTTGAAGAAGTATCAGGGAAACTAAGTTTACCAGATCACTTTTATGTTTATGTGACAACACCCAAGGAAATCATCCAAATGATCCATCATACAGCACTTCCAGTTCCAAAGCATACTGACTTACTTCAGGTGCCAACACTCTGCCATTTTTGAGTTTCTCATCCACACTGTTTCTTTGTCTCTGTAACTGTTCCTTCTCCTTCTGGAGTGCTTGGACTTGTTCAGAAAGCTCCATCCTCTCTTCAGGTGTGCTACTCTGCAGTTGCACACTTTTTTCAGATAACTCTTGATCCAACAAGTTCAGGCGAGTTGATATTTTCAAACTGTCTTTGTTTAAGGCCTAAAAAAGATAAACTAATTAAACGCCAAAAAAAAGTTGAAACATCAGAGGGATGTTCAACAAAGGGAAACATCAGAGAAAACTACTAAATGAAGATATGTTTAATATCATGTAGATATGAGAAATGTAGTTGAGTGTCATTTCCTAAAAATGTTGCTATACATTGGTATTTTTCTTTGTTTTTCTTTTAAAAATTTTCTGATTTGAACTCTTCGTTGGCTCACTGTCACTGTCACAACATGAAATCTAATGAAAACATGAATCTAATGAAATCTCAATTTAAGATCCCTTTCAATTTAAGATCCCTTTTTTAAAATTTATAATTTAGCAAAGTAATTACATATATATGATATGAAAAATAGTCTAATTAAAACAACAGTCTCAAATGATTTTTTAAAAAAAAATACAGGGCTGAGCCCTGGTGGCATAGTGGTTGTGCACGGGACTGTGGCCCACTGGGATGGAAGTTCAAATCCATCTGTGATTCTAGAGTAGAAGGCAGTGATGCCAAAACAAAAAAACAGAAAATACAAAAAGTGTCGTACCCCACACTTTCACCTACGTGTAATTTCTCAGAAACAAACTTTAGTTATATTTTTAAATAGTAATAATGTCTGATTTAAATAATGTCTGATTATAATTAAATAGTATCAATTTTAGATAATGTCTGATTATAAACGAATTAACACTTTCTTTTCCTTTTTAAAAAAATTAACATTTTTAACACTTTCTTTTCCTTTTTAAAAAAATTAACATTTTCATACCTCTTTTCTATTTTCCCAATATGACTTCTTTTTTCACTTAAGCAAACTCAGCAGGAAACCCTTTTATTCCTACTTTGGTGTGTTGCCCTGGACTCAACTAGTTGTCCTGGGAGTTATCCTCGAAATTTCTATGCTGAATCTCATTTTCAGGTCCCTTTTTTGTAAGTTTGTCTTTGTAAGTTTGTCTTGAAAATTTATTTATTTATTTATCTGCTAAGAAAGTAATTCTAGGTTGTTGTTGTTGCTGTTAAGAGAACGAACACTGCATAGTCCTACGCCATCCTCCCAATTATTCCTAGGCCAGAGCTCACTGATGCAGATCTTTCTCCTCAAGGACCTTCAAAGTGTAATTATATCAAAGTGTAATTATATATTGAGAAAACATCCCAGCAAAGTCCAGATCAAGCCCATAAGTCTGATAATAGCCCACCTGTCCAATACCAGTCTTTTGTTTGTTTGTTTGTTTTAGGGGCATCACTGGCATCACTGCTTTCTGGTGGTGGGAATAAGAAGCCCAGCCCCACTGCTGGAATTGGACCTCCATCCCAGTGGGCTGCAGTCCCGCGCACAACCACTACGCCACCAGGGCTCAACTCACCAATACCAGTCTTTAAATTACTCCTCAGACTCACAAAACACATGCAATGATGCTGAATGCAGAAAGATCACAGGCTAGCGCATAGGAAGTCTTGTGGATCCAGTGGCAGTGGTAGTTCCTCCAGCTCCAGAGCTCTGGTTCCATGAGCATAACTCCATGTGTCTTGTCAACAGGAACGTATAACAGAAAAAAAGGCACTCCCTTTTTTGACACCCTTCCACCTTATCAAATATGATGTCCTTATGTAAGATGATGTCTTGCTACCCTTGCCTCTAAGGAGGACTCTTGGCCTTACTTCTTCCAGTATAGACCTGGTTGCTTTTTTAGCACTTCCTGGTACTTTCAAAAGTCTTCTCAAGAATGCAATAAAATGCATTTATTCTTCTGTATCTTTTCTTATTCAGTGTCGAAGCTTCCACAATCACTTGATGCAATGAAGAACAACATGACTTGAATCAGATCTTTCAACATGCACTAGATGCAATGGAGAAGACTAGCATGACTTGGGTCAGTCCTCACAATAACATCCTTGCTCTTCAATACTGTAAAGAGGTCTTGTGCAGCAGATTTACCTAATGAAATATCTTTTGATCTCAACTCTTACTTCGATGAGCATTGATTGTTTTTGTACTTGGATCTACAAACATCCTTGACAACTTGGAGTTATGAAGATTTTAGTCTTTCTAAATTGAGTTGTAATTCCCTTTATTGAGGGTTCTTACAGTTTTTATAACAATCCATACATCAGTCGTATCAAACCTATGCTGTCATTATTATTTTCAATGAGCCCTTGGTATAAGCTGCTTTTTTCCCTCTCCCTCCCACACCCCTAACAAATTATAAATTACTATTATATTTTCATCTTTTTAAAAAATCATTTCATTGGGGGCTCATACAACTTTTATCACAATATATACATGCATACATTTGTTGCCAAATTTTCATACCTTATATGGTCTGCTGTCTCTATTTGTTTCTATTGTTCGACTCATTGTACTCAGTTCCCCGTTTGTCACTACTCCTATTACTGTCCCTGATGGTTTCTCTCTTCTAGAGTCCATGTGTCCAGAGCTCTTATCTGTACCAATGTACATGATCTGATCTAGCCAGGTTTGTAAGGGCAGGAAGCATTAAAGAACCAGAGGAATGTGGTGTGTTCACCATGGCTGTCTCATTCATCTTAATTTTTTTAAGAGTAAACTGACTCTTTAGTGTTCTTCTGTGGGTACTTGGGTTTTAGCTTATTCTTCTGCAAAGTCAATAAACATTCGTCTATTTTTTGTAATCTTTTGACCGCTGTTGCCTCTCTGCTTCTGCTGCTTTTCTTTTATACACTTTAGTGAGCTATAATTCACGTACAATTCATCTATATAAAATACATAATTCATTGGGTCCAGTATACACACAGAAATATGCAATGATCACAATAAATTTTAGAACATTTTCATCTTCCTCATTGCTCTCACCACCTGTTGCGACTGGCTTCTTTTATTTAGCAGATTTTCAAAATTTGTCTATGTTGTAGAATACATCAGAACATCATACCCTTTTTATTGCCAAATGATATTCCACTGTAAGGAAATACCACATTTGATTTATCCATTCATTAGTTGATAGGCATTTGTACTGTTCCCACTTTGGGGCTATTAAGAATAATGTTGCTACCAGCATTAGTGTAAAAGTTTCCATGTGAGAATTATGTTTTCACCTCTCTTGGGTACACATCTAGGAGTAGAATTGCTGCATCATACGGTAACTCGATGTTACCATCACACCATCAGTGACACTATGTTCTAATACTTGTTATTGTCTATTTTATTATAGCCATCCCTGCAGGAATGAAATGGTATCTCACTGTAATGTTGATTTGCATTTCTTTAACAACAAATGATGTTGAAAATTTTTCATAGGTTTGCTAGTAATTTACCTATCTTCGAAGTTCAATTCCAGCAGTGACTCCACAGGAGCAAAGGCTGGGCCTCCTACTCCCACAACCAGAGGGCAGTGATGCCCCCCCCAAAAAAAGAAATACCAATTCATATTAGTCCATTTTAAAAATTGAGTTGTATATTTTAGATATAAGTCCCTCATCAGATCTATGATTAGCAAATATTTTCTCCCATTCTGTTAGTTGTCTTTTCATGTATTTGATGACATTCTTTCTATCATAATTTTTCATTTTGAAGAAGTCCAGTTTATCCCTTTTTTCTTTTGCTGTTTGTGCCTGTGGTGTATTATGCACTTAACTCACAGTGCTTAAGATCTCTGCATGTATTTTAGTTTTTCCATTCAATTTTTTTTGTTTGTTTGTTTTTGTTCTTGGGGCGTCACTGCCCTCTGTTGGTTGTGGGAGCTACCCTACTCCTGAGAGCCACCGCTGGATTTGAACCGCCAAGCCCGCAGGCCACAGTCCCGCACTCAATCACTTACGCCACTGGGGCTCAGTCTTAATTTTTTATCTACTTTTTTTTTGGGGGGGGGGGGCATCACTGCCCTCTGATGGGAGTGAGAGGCCCAGCCTTGCTCCTGGAGAGCTACTACTAGATTTAAACCACCAAGCCAGTGGGCCGCAGTCCCGCACTCAACCACTACACCACCGGGGCTTCATGTTCTTTTTCTGAAATATGAATGAATATCTTATGAATACTTATCAAACTCTGAAAATGATATGAATGATCCTTTCTATTTGTTTATTTAGAAAGAGATAACCTAGCAAGTTTATTTTTAAACAAATGTATTGGCACATAACCCATTAAGAAACAGGCATTACCACAATCAATTTTCTCCTTTCTTGTACTCATTGTTACTAGCTCCCCAGCTCCCTCAACCTCCCCTGCCATACCCCCAAGAAACTCTTAATTCAGTTAGTCTCTATAGAATTAGCCAGCCTTTTTAAAGATAGCATCTCAATTCATGTTTCATTATATTAATTTTGTTTTGATCTACTATCACAGTCCCTACTTAGCTCAATATGTTCTTGCTTCCTAAATATTCAATCTTCTAGAAACAAAAACATTAATTTTAAAAATCTATATGATGAAGTAAGTGAGTTTCATGGGGTGAGATTTTCCTCTTTATTCCATTTCCATTTTTACTTCTTTAGGGACGTAAAATATATCATAAAGGTTCCTGGTAGTTTTGTTTGTTTTTTAATTTTTCAGTGTCAAATTTTATAGAGCAGATCATCAGTTTTACATTCAACAGTTCATACACATTTTATCTCATTAAATGCTATCCTCTTAATGTACCAACATCACCCATTGGATCTCTTCCTTTTTTCTGTTGTTGTTGCTGTTGTTTTGTTTTCATGGGCCTCATTGCCCTCTGGTGGTTGTGGGAGCCACCCAGTGCTGCTCCTGAGAGCCGCCACTGGATTTGAACTGCCAAGCCCACGGGCCACAGTCCCGCACTCAACCACTTATGCCACCGGGGCTCAGCCCTGTTTTCTGTTTTTAATTCCTCCTTTCCTAACCTTCCGTAAATACTTGTTTTCTATTTACTCACTTGAGATTTCAATTTGTTGATCTCTACAGTCAAATACCTGTTTTGAAGGCCAGCTTTTGGGTTTTTTTGTTGTGTTTTGTTTTGTGGGCATCACTGCCCGCGGGTGGTGGGAGTAGGAGGTCCAGCCTTGCTCTCATTTGAACCTCCAACCCAGATCAGCTTTTAACAGTTGCCTGAGTCTGAGCAACAGTCTGAGTAACAGTAGCTAACTCAGATAAAGAGTCTGCCCTCAGCTTTTTATTCAGTGACCTGAATAAATAATAGATATTATTTTTATTTGGACTGAGGAATGGAAGACAAAATAGAAATAAGTATAGAGAATGTTTAGAACACATCACTGTCGACTTAAATCCTTGTGCTCTAGCTGCTGACCTACAGGTAAGTCTGATAGGGAGACAAGTCCTTGATCCACTCTCTGCTCTGTGACTGAATGCAGACTGATTCCAGATTTAAAGACTGAAGGAAGCAAAAGTTAATTAAGGCTAGCACAAGGCCTCCTTTTATGGATGCTGTTGATGCAGCTGAAAATCTTCTATTTAAAAGAAAATTTGTTGTTCCAGGTGCTTCTAACCTTCACAATCATCCCTGATTCAAGACCTGAAATCAAGACACATTTTTCCATATGATCAAATTCTTTGGCTCCTAAAATTGAAATTTTCCAGCAATCCAAACTTCTTTATAATTTGAAGAAACAAATTTTCATAACACAAAAATCTTTCTTTTATAGGATCCTTGCAAGTCTTTAACTTTGAATATAGTGACAACTAGGTAGATACTTTTCAGGTCAATTTTTCCAAATTATCAATGTTCACTCCAAAGCATTGAATAATGTATACATTTAATAAATAAACTGTTGAATCAGTAAATGTTTTGTTACATATTTTTACCACAATTTAACAAAATTATTGCATTGATTTTCCTCCATGTGAAGCCAGCAATATTATTTCCATAACATTTTAAAAAATTAAATTTAGCGAAATTTTTCAATTGGCTGAGAACCAAAAAGGAGAATAGTTAAATCATACCTTGAAGAACCCGGAATACTTAACTTCAAAATTACAATAAAATTTTAGTGATGAGTTAGTTATAACTCAAGTTTTTAATTTGTTTGTTTGTTTGTTTTTTAGGGCATCACTGCCCTGGTGGGAGTAGGAAGCCCAGGCTTGCTCCAGGAGAGCTGCTGCTGGATTTGAACTGCCAGCCCTGTGGGCCGCAGTCCCACACACAATAACTACGCCACCGAGGCTCAGCCCATAACTCAAGTTTTTAACTTGGTGATGTTTTGATTTACATCATAAAAAGAACATTAAGTTCCGGTAGCTTATATGGCTTACCACCACAAACCAGTGTGAGAGTACCTACCTGGCTGGATCTCAACTTCTTGGTTTCCAACTGTCTCTTCTCCTGCAACAGAGCCTCCTTCTTAGACACTATGGCCTCCCGCTTCTTTAAGTCTTCTTCCAGCTCTTCTAATTCTTGGCGCTGGTTCAGCACTTTTTCAACTTCTTCATCCAACCATTTCTTTTTCTCATCAAATTTCTACATTGAAATTCCAAAGAAAGATATGATGTTATAATTTGTAAGACATTAAGATTCAGTGTCTTGGGCTGAACACCAGTGGCATAGTGGTTGAGTGCGGGATTACGGCCCACTGGCTTGGCGGTTCAAATCCAGCAACAGCTCTCCAGGAGCAAGGCTGGGCCTCCTAATCCCAACCAAGGGCAGTGATGCCCCAAAACCAAAAAAAGAAAAAAAAAGATTCAGTGTCTTATGCACAAGGAAAAGAGCCAAGTAGGTACGGCCAGAAAGATCCAGAGCTATGCAATCTTCCATCCAGACCTCAGTAAACTCCACCCTATCCACTTAATGCAGAAGCCAAAATCAGGGAATCTATCCCAAGTAACTATAGAAATATGTCTGTTTTCTTATATTCCCTTGAGAAGTCAGGGACCCTATGAAGTCTAGCAATTAATAAACATAGTCATGATTCTGCAAACCTTCTTGGCTTGGAACTGTGCTGAATAGGGTTGGAAAACAGACATCTTTTATGAGTTCAATTCTACCTGGGGAGACAGACATATATTCCAAATATGATTATTAATAAATGCTACATTCCACTAACTCCAAGATGCTATGAAAACAAAACGGTAGGGAATGCATTGGTTCTGCCTGCAAAATGGGAGAAATATTATTTCCTCAGTGTCAGTGATATAGTAATATTTTAGTTGACTGGAAAAGTTGGATGGGTGTGTACTAATACAAGTTTTAGGGGAAAATAATAAAGAGATATTTTTTGCATTCGAATAAAGGTTATCATTTGTGCAAATCAGTATATCAGTAAATTTTGTGAAAATGTCAATGTCCTTTTCTTTTTTTTTTTTAGGCATCACTGCCCTGGTGGTGGGAGTAGGAGGCCCAGCCTTTGTTCCTATGAGCGGGAATTGAACCTCCAACCCAGAGGGCTGCAGTCCCATGCACAACCACTACACCACTGGGGCTCAGCATCCTTTTCTTTTCTTTTTTTTTTTTTTAGGCATCACTGCCCTCAGGTGGTAGGAGTAGGAGACCCAGCCTTTGCTTGTGGGAGCTGGTATTGAACCTCCAACCCAGTGGGCTGCAGTCCCGTGCACAACCACTACGCCACTGGGCCTCAGCCCATCCTTTTCTTTTTTATTAAAACAAAAGCCTCTGCCATGCAGTTCCAATTTTAAATATGTTCTTCTATAAAGGAGCCTCAGTATCAAATCAATGTTCCATTATAAGATTTCTGGATACTTGCTTGGTTAACTTATAATCTAAATCAGCAATTAAAAAAAGAGGTGTGTGAGCTGAGCCCTGGTGGTGTAGTGGTTGTGTGCGGGACTGTGGTCCACAGGGTTGGTACTTCAAATCCAGCAGCAGCTCTCCAGGAGCAAGGCTGGGCCTCCTACTCCCACCAGGGGGCAGTGATGCCCACAAAACAACAAAACAAAACAAAAGAGGTATGTGTGTGTATGTGTGTGTCTTAAGTTCCAATATAGCCAGTGAAAGCTGCAGAAAACTTATCATTGCATTCATTTTAAATTTAGGTCCTTAACAGTTTAAAAGTGGGATTCATTAATCTGTGAATTACTGTGCATTCATTAATCTGTGCACCAATTAACCATTTCCATCCTAGAAATATTATTACCAGGCAGCTTTGAATGTCAAAAAGAAATGTGCTAGTGAAATAAGTAACAAAATAATCCATGCCTTAAACTTCACTACTACAATATGTAAAGCTTAGGGAGAGAGAATAAATGCATCATTATTAAAGCAAATATATTTCATTTTGATTATAATTAAAAATCTCCATTCCATATTTTTCTTGCAATGAGATTATTATGATTGTAAATCTGAGCATATATAAACATTCTTTGAACTTTGGATCTTTTATGGATTATGATTTTAATTTTTTAATATACTCAAATAGTTTCTAAAACATATGTGATACATATATAATTTCATAATGTCAATGGAGAGGTATGATTTCTAGAAATCTACTGGTTTCCATGACAATAAACTAGAAATGCCTATGGGAATAAATATCCCATAACAACATCCAAATAAATTCACCTCTCCTTTAAGAAGAATATACCACATTTCTAGAGAAGAAAATCAATTTTTAGTAAATAACAGTGTCAGAAGAAATTATTAGAAATTTTGCATCCAAGTATTGAAGTTTTATTCAGAACCTACCACTTCTTTTTTTCTTTCCTACCACTTCTTAACTTCTATTTTAGACAATCTTAAAAAAATTAAAGAAACACAAAAAAAACAACCAACAAACACGCAGGAAAGTTTAAATAGAATGAGCAAACCTGGAGCTGGTCCATATTTTCAAAAGATCCTTTTCTCCTTATCAAATTCAATTCATCAAGGTCCTCAGTTTTCAGTTCTTCCTGTTGTTCTGTTAATTGCAGTTCCTACAGAAAGAAAAAAATAAAAAGCACCTTATTGCTACTTTATTACCTTCCCATCATTAAATATTCATAGATAATAAATTTATTTTAAGTATAATAAGACCTAATCATTAGGAGCAAAAAAATAGTGTATGAATATTGGGGTCCTTTGAGAAGAAAAAAAAATTAGTCCCTCATTGAAAGCTATAAAATCATATGGCAAAACTCAGGTTAATAACAAAACTAGGTGTTTTATTCATTCTTTCTTGGTAATACAAGTTACCATAGGAAGGATAAGATGTGAATATTTAAACTATTTTTGTATGTTTGTTTGTTTTGGTTTTGGGGGGCATCACTGCCCTCTGGTGGGGGGAATAGGAGGCCCAGCCTTGCTCCTGGAGAGCTGCTGCTGGATTTGAACCTCCAACCCAGTGGGCTGCAGTCCCGCGCACAACCACTACACCACCAGGGCTCAGCCCCTATTTTAAGTATTTTTTCTGACTTCCGGAGCTCATTACTTTAACAGCTCTGCCTTGGGATTATTATCATTTATTACAGTAGAAATACAAAAAGAAAAGTAATGTTTTGCTTCTGACATTCAAAAATGGGACTTTGCACTTGAGAGGAGCTCTGAGAGACAGATGATGGCGCTAGGGAGTGTGGGTCCCAACTCCTCCGCATCCTCCCCTTATCCTTTGAGCCAAAGCCCGAGCCTAGTGCTCACCAGCTTGCTCTCTCCTGGGCTAGAGAGAAGATGCAGCTCTCTGCCATGAAAATCTAGCACAAACCAAGAGGGAGATATGAATCAAAGTGGGCAGCTTCATGTCCTATTTGTGATCGTTTTGTGATAGTACAGAAATCAAAAGTAAGTGTTCAGAAACTTTTATGGTAAACAGAAAACTGATTTTTACCTTATCATAAAAATTAGGCTCTTATTTGAATATTTTTATTGTTTACATCTTTTTACTAACTTTTTATTGATTATTGGGCTGTGACAAGTCAGCAATAAAATCAAAAATTATATCTTTTCCACAGGTAATTTCTGAAGCACTAATATAAAGAACCATAATCAACATCCATGGAAGCAGCAGATGACATATTACAGTGGGTAAATCTCCTGCAAAAGACCTCTTTAAAGTGTTAACAAAGCAAAGAAATCCCTTTGAGGACTAGGCCATGGTACTTTTCAGTCTTCATATGCATGCAAACACCAGACAATGAATAGGGAAGACTGAAGAAATGATGCATTTCAATTTTGGTGTTGGATATACCACCAACTGCCAAAAGAACAAACAACACGTCTTGAAAGAAGTACAGCTAGAATGCTCCTTAGAAGTGAGGATGGCGAGACTGTCTCACCTACTGTGGACATGTTCTCAGGAGGGACTGGTAAATGGAGAAGGGCATCCTGCATAGGAAAACAGAAGGACAGAGAAAAGGAGGCGGGTCCTCAATGACATGGGTTCACAAATGGCATACCAGCGATTGTGAAGGCTGGGCAAGACTGGATAGTGTTTCCTTCTGTGACCTGGAAGCAACTGACATTTGTTGAGTTGTGGGAACTCCTCAAAACAGAAAACCGTCAGTACAAAAAAACTACAAGAAAAGTGTATCATTTTCCGCCTCTGGTAATGGTAGAGAGGAGAAAGAGACAGTAAGAAGGTACGTGTTTCAATGTTTTTCTGAGTGTTGGCCCAGAAAGTAAAGACAACACCAAAGGCAGACGAGGCCCTTGACCTCGCTCCCCGTCTGGGAGAAACAATGCAGATTCCAGTGTTGAGGCCCAGCCTCGCTGAAAGGGCAGAGAATCCAATTGGAAAAGAGACTAGGTGGCACTCCTCAAACTCTTGTGGGGTGACTTCTGAGTTAAAAAATCAGTGCAAATTAAAAGCTATTGTGAAGAATTGACTCAACTGAAGATTAGAACAAGGCACTAGGCCCAAACTAGATAGAAGAGCCAGTGGCCTTAAGAGAGTATAGTTATAATGCCAATGAGAGATGAAACCACAGTCTGCTAAAAGTACCCCTGTGCTCTAACCAAGCTTAAAGCAGGATCAGATTATGAGTTATTTCAGCCATGAGCTTCATGGGGGACAAGCAGGCAAAGTGGACAAGAAAGAGCACATTTCAGGTAGTTCCTGAAAGTCAGGGACTCCCTTCTTATCTACTTCAAGAGATGCAACTAAAAATGACACATCTGACCACCACAGACAATGAGTGTATGCCATCTTAGGGAGAGAGAAACAACGAGCTCCAGAGAAGTTCAGAGACTACATATTCTTATTTACAAAACCCTTGAAGCGATGGCTCTCAACCTTCCTAATTTCAAGACCCTTTCATACATTTCCTCATGTTGTGGCGAATTCCACCAACCATAAGATTATTTTTGTTGCAACTTCATAACTGTGATTTTGTGACTGTTATGAATCAGGCAACGCTTGTGAAAGGGTCGTGACCCACAGGTTGAGAACCGCTGACTTAAAGGCAATTATTAAAACTGTCTGACAAAAACCTGACTAGATTGGGCATATGGTTAGTTCCCATAGATCCAGCCATTACCAGAACATGGGTCAGGGAAGGGGCTCACAAATAGCACCACTCTGCTGCAGATTAAAGACTTTTTCTATGTCCATCTGAGTGAACCTGCCATTGAGTTCGTTGGTCTTGACTCCTCGTACTCCTAGTAACCCCGTATACAATAGGACAGTCAGCTGTCTGATCCTGCATCATCTTCATAGTCACTGGAATGCTCACATCAACGGCTGTACCCATTTTGTGACCTGAGTGCCTTCACAATAAACATAAAGGGCTCATTTTCAGCACTGTATCAGACAATATTCTGTTGTGAGCCATCAGTCTTCAGTCACTAAAATTTGGAAGGAGATCTCCAGACTTTTCTTCCTGGTCTGTGTAAGTTCTAATGAAATCTGTGTACCATGATTGCTCCTGCTGGTTATTTGACACACTGAGTAGCACAGCTTCCACATGATAGCAACATTCAAGACACCACAGTATGACAAACTGACAGAAAAGTAGTGGGTATTGTTATTTACTATTAATTATCCATGCTTTTCTAATTCTAATTCACTGATAATGTAGCCCCTTTTCATAGTCAAACCACATCAGGATGCTGGCAGGAAACTACCAGAAGTAACCAAATCCATTGCCATCCAGTTGATCCCAACTCTTAACAAGCCTCCAGGTCAGAACAGAACTGTCCCATGTAGTTTTTAAGGCTATAGTCCTTACAATGGCAGACCACCACACCTTTCTCTCAGGTGGCTGGGGGAGTTAAAACCCTGATTTTCACTTGACAGCCAAGTTTCTAAACTTGGAGTTAAAAGGAGGGCTGGTGGTGCAGTGAGGTAAGTAGTGGGCTGCAAAGGTCACAGCTCAAATGCACCCAGCCACTCTTAGGGGTGTCTGCTCCCATACAAGTTCAGTCTTGCAAAATCTAAGGAACAGCTCTACTGTGTCTGATAGTGTCATCATAAGTCAGAATTCATGTCAAGGCAGTGGGTCTGGCGTCGGCTCAGTTTACGCGTGTACTTGATGCTGACTCGATTATTCCTACTTGGACCTGCACTTGAAACAGTATACTGACGAGGGAGGCTGAATTCCCTTTCACTTGTTGCTCCAGAATATCTTTTTTTTTTCATATTATAATCACTGTTACAAAATGGCTATGTTGCAAGCATGCTGCTAAGCATTTTACATCTACTTATGTAATACTTTTAATCTTCAGAAATTGTTTCCATAGAGAAGAAAAACTGAAGCTCAGAGATGTACAAGTAGAGAGCCCAAGGTCACTAATAATTTCAAATGATATCACACCGCTTCAAATTCCATCTGTGGACTGTTAAAAACAACTGTTCTAAGAATCTATGGAAACATTTTAGTATTCTTTGGAAATAATTTAGAGAACTAGAAAACACAGGAAGAAAACACAGGAGTATTGGAAAGTTAGTTCCACACAGAAGTGGGGAACTCCTTTAAGTCCATGACAAGGCTTTCTGTTTTTGAATAAAGTAGACGCTTCAGTATGCCTTTGGGTTTGATGTTTGGGGAATATTAAATCTTGTTGCCAAGTATGGTTAGCTATGCACAACAGAATGAAACACTGTAGTCCTATGCTATCTGATCACCGTTCCTGTGCTTTAGTCCATTATGGTAGCCCATGTCAATCCATCACCCTGGGGAGGGGGGGGAGGTCTTCCTCTCTTTCACTGACCATCTAACTTTACCAAGTATGATGTCCTTTTCCAGGCATTGGTCCTTGCTTTAAAGGAATCATAGAATTAGAATTAAGGAAGGTGTGGCTAGAAGTAACATAATTGTCCTAGATAAGAATAGAAAGAGTTTAAAGTAACAAGCAAAATGACATTTTAGTAGACTGTGCACCCTTAAAACAAGATAAAATGTTGTTTTTTTCCCCAAAAGTATAGTGTTAAAGAATATTATGTCTTCCTTTTTTAAACTGTGTCCCTTGAGAGAGCAGGAACTCAAAACAAAACAAAAATCAAAAAAAAAAAAAAAAGAAAGAAAGGGGGCTGAGGCCCGGTGGCATAGTGGTTGTGCGCGAGACTGCGGCCCACTGGGACGGAGGTTCAATTCCAGCAGTGGGGCTGGGCCTCCTACTCCCACCACCAGAGAGCAGTGATGCCCGCCCCCCCCCAAAAAAAAAAAAAGAGAGAGCAGGAACTGAGATCAGTCAGGCCTGAGCTTTACATGGTAAAACGAATTGTACAACTAGAGTAGGTTTAGTGGAAACAAGAATTGGACAGATTCAAGTTATTAAGAAGATATACTCTATATCAGGGGTGCTCTATATGTCAATTGAGATCCACCTAATTCTTAAGTCTAACCCTAACAATAACCCTGAAACTAATCCTAATCCTAAATCTAACACCAATCCTTACTCTAACCAGTCTATTTTTTTAATGACATGCAATCTACCCACTATAGATTGAGCACTCCTGCACTACATGATTTAATGGATCCTTGGATACGAGAGATGAAGAATAAACAATAATTCCTAGATTTCTAGTTACCTAACTGTAAAGCTCCCTGAAGATAAATCAGGATGTAACCTAGTCAAGAAGTAGATGGTTACATACATTAAACTGAAGTTCAGGTGACAGCTATGTGATTAGGGATTAAATGTGTGGGATTGTCAGTTTAACTGCAGCCGTGGAAAAAGGTGAGGTGGGGGCTGAGCCCCGGTGGCGTAGTGGTTGTGCGCGGGACTGCGGCCCACTGGGATGGAGGTTCGATTCCAGCTTCACGAAGCAAAGGCTGGGCCTCCTACTCCCACCACCTGAGGGCGGTGATGCCCCCCCAAAAAAGAAAGAAAAAGGTGAGGTGGCCTGGAAAAAGAGTATAAATAATAGGAGCCTCAACGAACTCCTGCATAAACCCAAGCCTGGATGAACTCCCACCTTTAACCAAAAACAGAGCAAGAGAGAAAGACAAAGCAAGTCTGCTGTCACAAAGACAAAAAGGGGAATATTTTCAAGATAGAAGGAGTGGCAACAGTTCCTATATAGCTTAGGAGGGAGGTGAGACAGGCCTTTAATGACAAGAGAGCACAAGGGGTGCAGGCAGTAAAGCAGGAAGTAGGTGGTATCGCAAGAAGCCTTTGAGAAAGTGCAAAAGAATATGTAGAAATAAAAGAAGATGGAGCAGCCCCTTTCTTTCAGAAGTTTGATTATGAAGGGAAGGAGAAAAGGGCAGGGGCTGGGGAGTGGGGTAGTAGCTGAAGGGACAGATAAAATTAGAGGGGATAATCTTAGGATGAAAAAAATATACAATCTTTAAAAAAAAAATCCATTAGAAAAGGAAGTTGTTCTAAGATAGATGTGGTGCTGATTGTATAATTCCCATTGATATAATTGAACAACTGAACTAGTCAATTGTATGAAATGTAAATTATGTGCCAATAAAACTGTTGGGGGGCTCCCTAGAGGACAGACAACAGAAAAGTGGATGAAGGGAGACATCGGACAATGTAAGACATGACAAAATAATAATTTATAAATTATCGAGGGTTCATGAAGGAGGGGGCGAGGGAAGGGAGGGGAAAAATAAGCTGATACCAAGTGCTCAAATAGAAAGCAAATTTTTTGAGAATGATGAGGGAAACAAATGTACAAATGTGCTTGACACAATGGATAGATGGATGATTAAATGATTAAAAAAATCACAAAATGAAATCCAGTCAGACTGGAGGAGGTACACTGGCAGAGACGAAAACTGGAAACACAAGGAACCTGGGGCGGATGAACCCCTGGGGGCTAGTGGTGAGTGTGGAGTTACCGGATGGGTGGAGGGAAGGTGGGTTGGAGAGAGGGAGCCAACTGTGGGTATCTACAGATTGCCTATCTGGAGGATGGACAGAGGGAGGAGTGGGGTGGGAGAGATGTGGGGCAGTGTAAGAGATGACAAAACAATAATAATTCATAAAGTAATGAGGACTTGGGGGGGAATGGGGGATAAAGGAAGGGGGAAGGAAAAAGAAGATGGTATCAAGGGCCTAAGTGGAAAAGCGGATATTTGGAGAATGTTAACAAAAGCAGGCATGTGGAGGTGCTTGGCACAGTATATGTAACTATGTATTGTGAAAAGTGATGGACGGGCCCCCAATAAAATGATTAAATAAAAAAATTAAATAAATTTTAAAAACCAAGGACAAAAGAAAAAAAACACAAAATGATTTTAAAAAACCAATAAACTGTTGGAGGCTGAGCCCTGGTGGCATAGTGGTTGTGCATGGGACTGCGACCCACTGGGATGTAGGTTCAATTCCAGCAGCAGCTCCACAGGAGCAAAGGCTGGGCCTCCTACTGTGATGCCCCCAAAAAATAAACGTTGGGAAGAAAAAGTTGAAAATATAGAAGAAAATAGGGACTGAGTTAAGACATTTACGTGCTTAATAAATGTGAACTATTAATAGTAATTATCCCATTATAAATAATAAGTGGTTTAGCTTAAATTCCAGGCTTTTTTATAAATATGTGAGAATAGGTTGTCTTCCAGTGTTAAAAGTTTAGGAAAGGAAAAAAAAAAGTTTAGGAAAGGGGCTGAGCCCTGGTGGCGTAATGGTTGTGCGTGGGACTGCAGCCCCCTGGGTTGGCAGTTCAAATTCAGCAGCAGCTCTCCAGGAGCTCTCCAGTAGGAGGCCCTACTCCCACCAGCAGACAGTGATGCCCCCCCCCCCAAAAAAAAAAAACCAAACAAAAGTTTAGGAGGAAAAAAAATGTTTAGGAAACCCACATGCCATGGGTTTAGCTTAGTATTCCAATAGAACAGAGTCTGGCCCATAGTACACACTAGAAAAATGTTTGCTATTGTTTTTCTGATGACATCTTTACCGTCAGCCAAGTATGATTTAGGACATTCAGAGCTGAATAAAGAAATGGACAAATAGAAGAACCCCTGAAATTATTTCCCTGAGACTTTAAAACCTTGGGTTTGCTTTAACTAGTAAAAAAGGTCTGCTTTGAACATTATTCTCGTTCAAGGTCTGTCGATATGGGCTCAACTCGCCAACAGCAGCTGGAGGATTAAATAGGAATCGTACATTAAGGAGGGAGAGGCGACTCAGAAAAAGGGGGGGGGGGGTGTTTGCACAACCTGAAGAATATAGTCAATGTCACCAAATTGAACATGGCTTAACTATTGGGATGGTGAATGTTTTGACGTATTGTAAAATAACAACAAAATAAAATTTTAAAGGAATGAACAGACTGAGGATGTCAGTGATGTTCTCAATAAGTGATCCAGTTTGAAACTGGGAACTAAGACTTGACTCTAGAGCCCAGCTTGACACACCCAGGCCGGTCTATGCCCTACGATGGCTGAGCACACAGGTCTGATGAGGCTCCTGCTCACGCAGTGAAATGGAGCGCCTTTACCCTCACTTATGTTTTACTATGGAAATAGGAAATCTTATTTGAAAGTTATTACTGAGAAAGCCTGATACACACATATATGTGAATATACACATAATACCCATTACCATAGAGTCAATTCTGACTCATAGTCACTCTGTATAGGGTCATTGAGGCTGTAAAGAGGAGAAAGTCTCTTTTTACACCGTACCCTGGGTGGATTTGAACCACCAATCCTGTGGTTAGCAGTCCAACTCTTAAACAGCACCACCAAACTCCTTCACGGGTGTGTGTGTATACACGCACTTGACATTATTAAATAAATTCTTGTCCTAGTAAGCTAAACAGTATCACTATACCTTCTTTAATGAAGTTAAAGCGCTTATAACACAGTGCTATGCAGCTGAACAAAGGTTTCAGGTGAATAAAGGCAGCAGCCAGGGCAGGCCACAGCTAGGTAACTCAGAAGCAGAGTGAACTGAGACGTTGACTTCACGAGCTCTGAGCTGCTAACATTTCACATTATGCTCAACAGGAAAGTATGACAGTATTACTTTGATTTTTTGTTGATCCCGCTTAATTTCTGTATCCAGTTGCTTCCTTTTTTCATTTTCTTGTCGAAGTTGTCTTTGCAGCTGTGCCTTTTGATATTTCATGTGATCTACATTCTGCTCTAGTTCATTAGCATGTTTCTCGTTTTGGATCGAAAGTGATGCCAATTTCTTACTGTCCTGTTGCTTCTTCTGTAAAACCTGGGATCACATGGGACATTTCAGAATGAAAAACAGCACCACTCACATTCCTCCACAGGACAAATGTTTCATTCAGTGGCAAGGGTAAGCCTGTTGCTTACATTTTACTTTTTATTTTTTATAAGTCCACAGAAAATTGTCTTCTGGACATTTCTTTTACAATTGAAACAATCATTATTTTCACCAAATACATAAAAAATACAGTCACGAGATTTCCTGATGTGACAACCATGCAAAACATAGTAGATCTCATATTAAAAAATATTCTTTTTAAACATGACAAAATTAAATATTGCAATAATACATGGCAAAATTAAAATGGTGCAAAACAAAATTTATATTTTAAAAGATGCTCTTTGACCCAATTCCTAATCTTCCTGTCTTGCTCCCTCAATGAAATTACCAATTTCTTAGACAACCTTCCAGAAATAATTTATACACTTTCATACAAATAGTTGAGAGCCTTTTCCTACCTTGCTTTGGGTCTATCTGAGAGATCTCTCCATGTACATTTATTCTTTCTATATGACTAACAGTACATTGTGCTCTGGGTTTTATGCTCACCTGTAGCCTAATACTAATCTCTGAACAAAAATGACCAGAAATGATACCAGTTTCCCTGAGACCAACCATTACAATTACTATTTTAACATTTATGTTAAATAAACTCTCTCCTCATCTACAGAAGCAAACATAACATTTTCAGAATTAACATTCCACTAAGTATCACCTCCATCCCCAAACCAAGCCCAATGCTTTAGAGAGTCATTCTGCTACCTAATGACCTTACAGGACAAGGTATAAATGCCTCATCGAGTTTCCAAAGTTGTAAATCTTTCTAGAAGCAGATTATCACACTTTTCTCTGGTGGACTGGGTGCCAAGTTCATGACACCAACCTTTTAGCAATCTAAGCACTTAACCATTGGACCACCAGGGCTCCTTAAGTACCTCATGATGGAGAAAATTATGGTGAAATCATATGCAGCCCATCATTTTCTTCTGTCCTTTATTTTGGCAACAAATTATTAATAGAAACATTAGTTTAAATTAAATGTATTGTTCACAAAGACATTATAGCAGCACTACTCCCAAGTGTGTTCTCTAGACCATGCCCATCCAAAAATGGTTGCTGTTGACCAGCACCACAGAACACACTAGTAGAAGCAGCTGTCACTGTTTCCATGCAAGACTGGAAGAGGCAACCAGGGTATTCCTTTACTGTTATCCAGGGCTCCTAAGAACAAGGAGTTCGCATAGGAACTATTGTGTAGCACTAAGAAGCCACAATGTGGCCTTTGCAACTTCCAGTCCCTGGATTTACTTATTTGCCTTGCCTCTTAAGACGGGCTATAATGTAGCAAAAAGGATAATTCCATCATTTTAGTTTCTACTTCACAAAATACCAAAAAGATCAGAGTAAAATTGGTAATTTTATTTTAAAATGAGAGGTGGTTAGCATTCCCTTTTACACCAATTTTACAGTTGCTGCACAGAAGGGCTGCACCTTTATTAGTATGAAAATATTAATGCAGCACATCACTCTACCCCTAAAGACATAAAAATATAGGCTTCATTTCAAAATATATTGACATAACTGCCATATACCAATGAAAACATTGGAATTTCAGTATTTTTAATGGCAGGATGATAGACTAGTAAAAACTGTCACCAAAACTATGATTATGAATGAGTTAAATTTACTTTTCTAAGCCTAGTTTCTTCAATTTCAAGCAATTAAATGAAGATCAGATAATATGTATTAAGTACTTGGTCTGTATCTGGCATTATGTACTCAACAATTGGCAATTACTGCCCGTACCATCACCCCCACTACTATGCTCAGCAGCTCGGCATCCTTGTCCCCATGGTTAGTGCGTGGTTATTAGTACCCAATCAAAGGCACAGAAATTTCTAAACCAACACATAAAAACTGTTCCAGTCCTCTGAAGTAGCAGATATTTCTTTTTAGCTTTCTCTTTTACTTTTCTTGCCAGACCCTTAAAAGAGACCTTGGATGGTGCAAATGGTTGATGGACTTGGCTGCTAGCTGAAAGACCAGAGGTTTAAATCTAAACAGAGGTGTCTTAGCTTTCTCTGGAAAAATGAACCACTAAAACTCATATAGAGCACAATTCTAGTCTGACATGCAGAATGTCTCCACGAATCAACTCAGTAGACACTGGTTACATTAAGAGAAAAAGATATGGAATTAGGAAGCATGGGAAACAAAAAGATATCACAACTCACAAGTACTATTAATGACTCATCGACTAACCAAAAGGTTAGTCCTGAACCACCAGTGCTCAATAGAAGACTGACTGCTCCTATACAGACTTGCAGTCTCAGAAACCCTTGGGGGCAGTTCTCGAATGTTCTATAGGATGGCTCTGAGTTGTAAGCAACTCAGTGGCCATGGGTTTGGGTTTTTTATTTGAGTATTACTATATGTGAGAGAGAAAACAAGATAGACTTCATTAAGTTTATATATAAGGCTTAAACTATAAAACTATACCTAACCTACTACCACCAGGCCCATTTTAATTCACAGGGACACTATACAGCACAGTAGGACTGGTAGTCTAGAGTTTTCAAGTTGGCAAATCGTTACATGAACAGAAACCCTCATCGTTAGCCCTTGTAAGAGCTGATGGTTCAAACTATTGACCTTGAAGTTAGCACCCTAAGTTAGCACTATGCCATCAGGCTCATTTATATAAGTAACTTACTAAGGTGAATATAAAGATTACAAGTAGAACTAAGGTTACTATATAAACTTGTGAAATTATAAAATTTCATATAAAACACAAAGGAAAAATTCTTCATTGTTTTGTTTATAGTAATGTTTTATGAAAATGAATACTTTGCTAAACATCACAGTCTATATGAGTCAAATGAAAATGAATGGATACAATCTCTCTGAGATTAATTACAAACAAGCAAAAAACCTCACTGCCACTGAGTCAATTCTGATTCATAGTGACTCTGGACCGAACGGCACTTCCCATGTAGGTTTCTGAGGCTGTAAATCTTTATAGGAGCAGCCAGCCTCATCTCAGTCCTGTAGAGCAGTGGATGGTTTCAAACTGCTGATCTTGTGATTAGCAGCCCATGTAAAACCCACTCAACCTCCTAAGCACTTTCCCAGTGAATTAATACATGAAAAGATATATTCTGATCTGTTCTGAAAGATGTTACATAATTTTACCATGTCCTCCCCCAAAGAATCCATTCAATCCTATAATTTTGACTTGAGTGGTGATTGAGAGACTATCTAAATAAGCCACCCCTCATTTTGTTGGGGGGGGCATCACTGCCCTCTGGTGGTCATGGGAGCTATACAGCCTTGCTCCTAGAGAGGTGCTGCTGGATTTGAAATGCCAAGCCAGTGGGCCACAGTCCCGCACTCAAGCACTATACCACTGGGGCTCAGCCCTCCCATCCCTCTTTTTAAAAATCAGTTTATTGGGACTTTTACAGATATAATATTCCATAGTTCAATCACATAAAACTGTTGTACAATTGCTACCACAATAAGTTTCAATATATTTTTTATCCTTAATATCAGCTTCCCTTTATCCCCTCCTTCTCTCACCATACCCTCAGAAACCCTATTCCTTTTTTTTTTTTTCTATAACAGGTTTTTGGTTGTTTTTTGTGTGTGCCATATCTTACCCAGGATATGTAACCCTGAAAGAAATTAGAACTGTACTGATGGTTTATAACACTTTTGTTGAAAGAAAAGAATAACCGTGGCACATTTTACTATTATTCTTAATAGGTTAGCCACAATTCAATTCCACATACAATGGAAATCATACCAAAAAAAAAAACCTAGAGGAAGTATTCTTTGTTTCTTTTGATCATGTTGCTAGTTTTCATGGAGTCGAGTTTGCAGTCCCATGTGTGCAGAGGAGAAATGCGTTCCATTGAGTTAAGACATTTTTGGAAGCAGTTCTACCCTCTTATTCTCTGCCTAATGACTTGAGCTACTCAGGGGTTATTTTGATAATAAGGTTAAGTAATAATAATTCTTGAATGAAGAAATAGGCCAAAACCAAACCCATTCGTCGATCGTGACTCAAACTGACCCTGCAGACAGAGCAGCATTGTCGGCCACATCTTTCTCCTGTGGAGGGGCTGGTAGGTTCATTTTGCCAACCTGTTGCTTAGTAGGCAAGCCTTAATCACCGAGCCACCCGGATTCCTTAGCAATCTACTCTATAGCTCAGCCTTGTAAAAATATGGACCCTGACCAGCACCCTGGAAAAGAAAAGTTGTCATTCCGTTTCCCTGCTGATTTCATATTCTACTGAAAATAAACACAGAACCCCATTTCTCTCCTCTCTTCCGACAATAATCTTCAAAAGCAGGGGACCTAAATAACTTTTGCAATTAAATGTCCACAATTACCTGGACTTTCAGCTTTGCAGCATCCATCTTTTTACGGAACTCCTTCTGTAATTTGACCTTCAATGCAACATCAGACAGATCTTTGTTTTCCAGTTCCCGGAGCTGCTTCTGTGTTTCCGTCAATTCCACTCTTGCCTGTTCTGCTTCATGTTCTAGTTTTGTTACTTTCAGTGAATACTGTTTGCTTACAGACTTGGCATCGTTACCTTCACAATAGTAATAATAATAATTTTTATTATTAAAAACCATTTTATTATTAAAAACCATTCAAATGTGTTACTCTGAAAAATGCAGTTAGGACCTGGCATTAAAACCTAGCAGTCCCCACCCACTGGCACCAATATAACTAGACAGGTTGTCTCTCAACAATTATTTTCTTTCATTCTTATCCAATACCGTTTAATCTTCCCACTGATTCACCTTTAATGTTTTCGTCTGACATTTTGGACATTCTCAATTTTCACTTTAGCTTTATTGATATGCTGCTACCTGTAAACTTTCCCCTTGAATTATTTTAAACAGGAGAGTAGGGAAATAAGATGATAAACCCGCTCATTTTATCTATGCTTTTTTTTCCTTGATTACAATAAAGCAAATTTTCACCTATACAGATTTTAGTAAGAATCTGTGAAACAAAAACTCATTGTTATATCTAACTATATTAACAACACGCCCAACCCATATTCACACTTTCCCAAGTATCTAAAAAATATCTTTTGCAATTATTTTTTATTAGGACCCTAGAAAGGTCATGTCCTTTTAGACTCTCTTAAAACTGGCCTTTCCTATTCATTCCATCAATTTGTTTAAGATGAATCCTTATTAAAATGTTTTTCTTATACCAACCTAAGACAGGCCATGGTGACATTAGAAGGCCATTGACCGATGACGGGTAAGGACTGAGTGTGCGTCCTGACAACCTAAGACAGGCGGAGTTCCCGGGAGGATATTACTTGAAAAAATAAAAAAGGGGGACCTGTCAGGAGCCCTCCGGCTCGGACATGCTTGACCTGGCTACAGGCCGAATATGCCTGAACTCTGTTGCAGTTTGTTGCCTGGGGTTTGTAGTTTGTCGCCTTTGTAACTGTAAACAGCCCTGGCCTCTGAAGCCAGACTTGCAGCTGTGCTGCCATTCACTTGTTAATTTTGAAGATCACGATATGCTAATTGCCTAAACTTGCTTGCCCTATAAAAC